>PVKS010000156.1:0-247643 GCA_004027875.1 Aplodontia rufa
TTATTGAGTAATTGTTATTTCTGTCCTCAAAATGAATAAGACGAGCTAAGAAGAGTCTTCACTTGCACAGAGACCCAGCTTTTGCTTTTGTTTCCAGTACTGGGGATTGAATGCAGGGGTGTTCTACCACTGAGCAGCCACATCTGAGACAGGGTCTTGCTAAGTTGCTGAGGCTGGCCTCAAACTTGTGATTCCCCTGCTTCAGCCCCCCAAGTTGCTGGGATTACAGGTGTGCACCATGGCACCCAGCAACACCCATCTTTTCTATTTCCCTAACTTTCTATCATATCAACTTCCAGAAAGACATAAATTGAGAAAACAAAAAGTAGAATAATCCCGTGTCCACCGCCCACCACTGCCAATCTCACTGCCTGCCCGTTGCTTATCACTCAAGACCCTTGTCACAAAGAGGCACAAACTGAAGCCATTTCCCCCTAAAACCAACTAATCGTGAGGCCCAGAGGGAAGGACAGGCACTGACTGCAGTGTGGCCATGGGGACACATACGGGTTCCCCATGAGAACTTCAGGGGCACAGTACTCTATTGTTCCACAGAAAGTGTAAAATAATTTTCCCCTTTCCAAGTAGGCAGCTGAGCCAAAGTCGATGAGCTTGATGGTGAAGTCCTCCGCAATCATGATGTTCTCGTCCTTGATATCACGGTGCACGATGCCCTTCGAACGAAGGTATCCCACGGCTGACACCAGCTGCAATCAGGCCAGAGCAACAGCTGAAGACACAGCTCAAGTGACACGTGCATTCAGAGTCATTGCTAGCAAGGAAAACACCACCACTAACACATGCGCAGTGCATCCTTCTGGGCACTGGAGATGGCATAGGCACCAATGGGCAGCATCACAACTCCCTCAGGAGGAAGCAGACACCCAGAGCACACAGAGGGCAAGCAAAGGCGCGGGGCCAGCATTCACCAGGAAAGGCCCAAGAGCAGGCGGCCTGCCGACTCCCCGCTCCCAGGGTCTAGGCAGCAATCTGGGGGTAGAGTATGGATACATGCTCTTCAAAAAGCAGGGGGCATCTGCCATCCTTCCCAGGGAGCAGGACCTCAACCACGTGGAATGAGTGGCCCACTGGAAACAGGCTCATCCCGAGTCACAGACCCATCCGCCTGGCCCCCTCTGCACCTGTGCCGGTAGGGGCCACCCAGCCAGCTTTTCCCTGCATCTGACTGCACCACAGTGTGGACAACCACCAGTGATCTCAGCGTGCAGTCGGTTTCACCTTGAAACCTCTGAATGGTATAAGCTAACGGTATAAGCTAACGGCATAAGCCCAGCCCGGTAACACACATCTGATACACAGAATATATCTACACGTGTGCCCACTACACAGGCACAGACCTACACGCCACGTGCACCTCCGGATACGCAGGTGCACAGGCACACACATGCCGATGTGCTCACAAGTACTCATGCACACACAGAGGTGGACAGACACACCAGAGTGGTCAGGACCCAGTCGAGAGGCAGAACCCACCTTTTCATTAGAATGCGCAAGGCTCACTAAGGGCAGAGAAGCCGACTTCCCTGCAGACCCCTCCCATGCCCTTGCACTCAGGGCTGCTGCTGACCGGAGCAGTTCACAGGCTCCAGACCCCATGGCTGAGCAGGCCTAATGGACCTGGGGCTGACAGGTAAAGTGCGGATAACTGGCACTGTGTGTATGATAAGACATTTACATCCAACTGTGGGCCCATATTTACACGAAATAACACTTGTGTGTACATTTATACAGGATGTTTGTCAAAGAA
The DNA here is from genome assembly GCA_004027875.1 of Aplodontia rufa. Lineage (NCBI taxonomy): Eukaryota > Metazoa > Chordata > Mammalia > Rodentia > Aplodontiidae > Aplodontia > Aplodontia rufa. The sequence goes on from PVKS010000156.1 coordinate 1,769, forward strand.
ATTTTAAATATGAAACTCTATGGTCATCTGTGCTGGCAGCCCCAGAATCAATAACTATGAGGCAGCACATGTTACCAGGTGAGGCCCACTGTGCTTCCCCGGGGCCCTGAATCCTAACAGCCCTGTCCTGCAGGTGACACCATGACACCCACTGTGCTTCCTTGGGGCCCTGAATCCTAACAGTCTTGTCCTGCAGGTGACACAGTGACACCCACTGTGCTTCCTTGGGGCCCTGAATCCTAACAGCCCTGTCCTGCAGGTGACACGGTGACACCCTCTGTGCTTCCCTGGGGCCCTGAATCCTAACAGTCTTGTCCTGCAGGTGACACAGTGACACCCACTGTGCTTCCCTGGGGCCCTGAATCCTAACAGTCTTGTCCTGCAGGTGACACAGTGACACCCACTGTGCTTCCCTGGGGCCCTGAATTCTAACAGTCCTGTCCTGCAGGTGACACGGTGACACCCACTGTGCTTCCCTGGGGCCCTGAATTCTAACAGTCTTGTCCTGCAGGTGATGCAGTGATGCCTGCTACAGAGATCAGAGACTGAGGCAATGATGTCCCCATGGGCTCATGGCCTGCCAGGACAAGACTTCAGAGCAACGTCCCAGGGCTCAGCCCAGCATCACAATTTGGTTAACGTCTGATCTGTGTGGACACGGTGCACATATAAATGAACCCTGGTCTCTAAACACGCCTCCTAGATCACTCCTGGTTGCTCTGAGGCCTCGTCCTTCCTCACTCTACTTCAGCCACAAAATTCCCTTCTCAAATTAGTCTCTAACTCCACAAAACCTCAAAGCTGAAGGCTCCATCCAGCTCAGAGGGACCTGAGTGCAGATCAGTCATCTTGGCAGCCACAGGGTCACAGGCCCCAAGCCCACATGCACCCCGCGCAGCCCTGGTCCCTCTCACCTGTCGGAAGATGTAGCTTGCCAGGGGCTCGTCCAGGCTAGGGTGGCGGTCGATGAAAGCAAAGAGGTCCAGGCCAGAGCCGTGCTTCTCCATCACCAGCTGGAAGAACCCCTGGTTCTCAAACACATCCAGTACCTGGAGGAAGGCAGTGCGGAGGCAAAGTCTGCTGAACTCCGCCACCAACAAACCAAAGATGCTCCAAGAGCAACGTCAGGGCACAGGGTGGGAGGTCACCACTCACCTTGATGATGTTGGCGTGCTCCACCCTGGAGAGAATTGCAATCTCCAAGGTGACCTTCCCAAGTTTGGGGTCCTGGACCCAACAGTCATCCAAGACCTTCTCCTTCTTAATGAACTTCACCACCACCTATGGGAAAACGGAGTGGAAGTAACTGGACTAGTCCTCTGTGCCCCAGTCCACCTGGTGCCCACTACCAGCACGTGGTGGCAGGCAGGGTGCCTACATTTTCCTTCCCCAAACAAACCCCTACCACAGGAGGAAACAGAGGTGGTCAGCAGCTGACCAGAGTGCTGGGGAATTCCTGCCCATCCTGTCACGTGTACAGACTGGAAGGAAGGGGACTCAGGAAGTACTGAGGAGCCACGGCCAGTGCCTAAGAAAGGGGCCCTGGAGGTCTCAGGGCAGGGGCTCCCCATACGACGCCAACTGCCTCATTCCTCCAGCAAGTGCTGTGTCCTGACCAGGACAGCGAAATCACAAGGTGAGAAGAAGAGAAAGTAAAGGAAAGCTCCGTCTTCAACGCTTCTCAGTGCGACACTGAGCTCAGCCAGCAAATTCTACAAGCCTGAAGGACATAGGTGAGGATGAGAAGTACTATGGTCCACCGTACCAGGCTGTCAGCTACCATATGCAATGGGAGAAAGAATCCATCATAAAGAGACGCTGACGTCACACAGACAGCCTTGTCACTAGACAGCACGGGCTGCTGTTGAGTGCCAGGCTCGCAGAGGGAGGAGCTCGCAGTGGTGAGCACCGGGGCCAGGCCTTCTCCATGTGCCAGTGAGAGGCACTGCCACACACTATGGAGTCAACTGTCCCCTGGGGAGACAGACAGTGCACTGAACACCGATGCACCAGGGAATGATGAGTGCACAGAAGAAAGAGGTGGAGCCGGGAAGTGCTGGGGAGATGGCGCAAAGGCCAGGAGCAGTCGACCTATGGGAGACAGCCCAGCTGCAGGGTCGGAGCAGACAGCAGAGGGCTGCCATGGGGCAGACGGGCCAGAAGCAGCACGAGCAGCAGGTCGGTGTGAACTGCAGCAGAATTCACAAGAGCCAAGCTATGCACTCAACCAGGCGCCCAACGATAGATGAACAGGTTTAGGAAGTGTGGTCCATACGCACAACAGCCATAAAGAAGAACGCAATGGTGCATTTGCTAGTAAATGCATGGAAATGGAGAAAATCATGCTAAGTGAAATAAGCCAGACTCAGAAATTCAAGGGTTGAATGTTTTCTCTCATATGTGGAAGCTAAAGAAAAATAATGGAAAGAAAGCAGTAGAGGAGAGGATTGGATATCACAAAGAAACAGGGAAGAAGGACTGCAGCGGTGGCTCAGTAATTGGAGCACTTGCCTAGCATGTGCAAGGACCCGGGTTCAAACCCCAGCACCACATACATATCTAAGTGTCAGAGTAAAGCAGGCCAGATGGGAAAACAGCATGAGGAAAAAGGGGGGTGGAAATTGAAGTAGAAGTTCTTGCATTTATGATTTTATCAGATGAACCCAATTACTATGTATAATTGTGATGCTCTTCTAATCAAAAGCATTCTGAGCAGAACAAAAGAATATATCATCACTAAAATATAAAGGAAAATTGAACAAATCCCCATGCACTCAAAGAAAAGATAATACCCATGTCTCCTGCCTAGAAAAACTAGTAAGAAATACATTCCAGCAAATGGGGAAAAAAACACAGAAAAGAAAAATATATACATATAAAAACAATGAAGATTTAACAAAAGGACAAGATATAAACTAACATTACAGAACACTAATTAAAAGATAGATCTAAATAAATGGAAAGACATCCTGTGTTCATAGATCAGGAGAACTGATAATGTCAATATGGCAAAACTCCCCAAACTGACCTACAGATTCCATGTGATCACCATGAGAATCCCAGCTGGCTTTCTGGCAAAAATGGACAAGCAGAGCCAAACTTGCTATGAAAAGTGAAAAGTACACAAAATGACCTTGAAGTGAAGAACAACGCTGGAAAACTAACATTTTTATAATTCACTACTACAAAGGTACAGTAATCAAGAAAGTGTGGTAATGCCTCAAAAAGAACCCCAAAATGAATCCATCTACGGTCAGTCAATATCTGAGAAGGGTGCCAAAGAGTAGGCAAATCCCAACCTCGTACCACATATACAAATTAACCTCAAAATTGCTCCGACTTCAAGGTAAAAGCTTTCCTAGAAGAAAACAGAGGACTGAATCTTTATGACAGGGCTCCTTAGACGTGGCATCAGAACAAGTGACAAATGAAAAACTAGATCAAGTGACATACATCCATTAAAAGTGTTAGCGCTTCAAGTGGTAGTGTCAATAATGAAAAGGCCACTCATAGAACAGGAGGAAATGTTTGCAAATCACAGGACTTGTCTCCAGAGTACACTTAAAATTCAATACTGAAAAGACAACCCAATTAAGGCAAAGGAGGGGAACAGACATTTCTCCAAGGAAGATATACAAATGGAGCTGGGTGCAGTGGTGCACACCTGTAATTCCAGTGGCTTGGGAGGCTGAGGTAGGAGGATCACAAACTCAAAACCAGCCTCAGCAACTTAGCAAGACCCTGTCTCAAAATAAAAAACAAGGGCTGAAGTGGTGGCTCAATGGTTATGGTACTTGCCTGGCATGTGCAAGGACACAGGTTTGAACCCCAACACCACATATACAGTGAAGTGTTGGAGCAAAGAAAACCAGATGAAAAACTAAATAAAATTGGTTCTCTTTTTTTCTCATTAAAAAAGGGAGGGCTTGGGGAGTCAGGGTGTGGCTACATGGTGGAGCATTCCTGAGTTCAATTCCTAATAACACGGTGGCGGGGGGGATAGAAGGAAAAGAAAAGCAAATTAAATCCAAAGTAGAAACATAAAGAATAGAAACCACAAAACTGAAAATGCATCAATAAGGAAAATCAATGAAGCCAACAGCTGGTTACTTGAAAAGATCTACAAAATTGATAAGCCTCTAACGATCAAAAACGAGACGAGGTGCAAATTGCCATTATCAGGCATAAGAATGATTGATGATCAAACCATAGATCCTAAAGACACTAAAGATTTTAAAGTGCTGCAACTTCATACAAATAAATTTGATAATTTGGATGAAACAAAGCTCCTGAAAGATCAAACATCCAAAGCTCACTTAAGAATCAGGAAACAGGGGTTGGGGATTTAGCTCAATGGCAGAGCGCTTGCCTAGCATGCGCAAGGCCCCGAGTTCAGTCCTCAGCCTTGGGGGAAAAAAAAAGAAAAAAGAATCAGGAAACAAATATTTCCTATTTTAAATTTTAACTTGAGGTTTAAAACCTTCCTTTAAAGAACACCTTCTAGTCCCAGATCATTTTACTGCCCAATTCTACAAAATGGTTTAGAAGTAAGTAATATACTATACAATTCCACACACTCCGGAGCAGGAAACAGAAGAGGGGCTGCTTCCGCATCCATTTTCCCAAGGCAGCTGTCACACGTTAGTCAGAGACCAGCATCCTCACGAGCCAGCAGTTCTTCTCTTTGAGGAGAACGAAAGTTCTCCTCAAAGATTATGCAATGCCTGAGGGAGGCAGTGAGGTAGGACCAAACGGGAGCTCAACGCAGGACACAAGACTGACCAGAACTCACAAGTCAACACACCGCAGGTCGGTGGGACCAAGTGGACACACGTGTGGATTTCGCCTAAGTTCCCAGACGATCCAACAGAGAAAGGACGCCTTCCAACAAGTGGCACTGACTAGTGGACACACTCATGTAAAAATAAACCTTAAGCAGATTTTGTTCAACATTCAAAATCTAACTGCATCCCAGGCTAAATGCAAAGCGTCCACCTCAAAACCTGAAGAAGCACCACGGATGCTAAGGGCACAGCCCTGAGAGGAGCTGATAACCGTCCAAATGAAGGCCTCTGCTCTCCAAATGCACTGTCCAGAGAACCACATGAGCCTTGGATGGGGAAATAACACTGCACAAAAGGATCACAGCGAGCAAGGATGAAGAAATGCTAAGGATCAACAGGAGCTGGGTGCAGGGGCGCGCACCTGTGATCCCAGTGACTCAGGAGATGAGGCATGAGGCTCGCAAGTGCCTGGCCAGCCTGGACAACTTAGAGGGACCCTGTCTCAAAATAAAAAATAAAAATGGATGGGGGTGTAGACCAGTGGTGAAGAGCCCCTGGGTTCAATCCCCATACCCACCAAAAAAGACAAAAGACTTCACCAAAGAAAAAAAGTAGATGGCAAATGAGCACACAGAAAAGAGCTCAGCACCCCAGGCACACAGTGCTGCTACAGGGCAGCCACAGATGAGGCGCAGGTCCCTTTGGGGGACCATGGCCAGCAGGACATGGGGCTTCTGGGTTGCTGGCAAGTTGTGTCCCTTGATCTGGGATGGCCATGCCAGGGATTGTGCTCTGTACCTGACTTCAAGTCTACTTTCTGGTTTGCTCAATAGTTTGGCGGGGATTTTTTCCAGATGAGCGGAGGAGGTACCGAGTTTGGTTTTAAAAGTGAAGCCTGGGGCTGGATCGGTGGCTCAGCGGTTTCAGCGCTTGCCTGGCAAGCACGAGGACCTGGGTTCAAACCCCAGCACCACGTACACAACTAAGTGTTGGAGCAACGAAGGACGTGTAAAAAACTAAATAAAGTTGTTTCTCTCTTTCTCTGTCTCTCTCACTGTCCCTCTCTCTTTAAAAAAAAAAAAGTGAAGCCTGGGGGCTGGAGCGGTGGCTCTGCGGTTTTGGCGCTTGCCTGGCAAGCACGAGGACATGGGTTCAATCCCCAGCACCACGTACACAACTCAGTGTTGGAGCAACGAAGGCCATGTGAAAAACTAAATAAAGTTGTTTCTCTGTCTCTCTCAAATAAATAAATAAATAAATAAAAGTGAAGCATGGGGGCTGGATGGAGTAGTGGCTCAGTGGTATCAAGCTTGCCTGACATCCCCAGCGCTACATACACAACTAAGTGTCAGAGCAAAAAAACCAGATGAAATACTAAAGTTGATTCTCTTTAAAAAATAAAATAGAAGAGCTTGTAGTGCCTGTGTAAGAGAAGCCCCCTACCCATAATCTTAACAAGTCCCCAAAACCCCCCTGCCCAAGGAGAAAGAGAAAAATAGGGGATTTTTACATTTTAACTTCTCTCCCCAGCGAGCTGCTGTTTTGAGTTAACTCTCTGGCTGTAGACAGCTCCTGATTCTTACAAATTCTAGGTTTTATAGTTAAGTGGGACAACAGCCTGTCTCAAGACAACTATCTGTGAACAAACTGTCTATTCACAGGTTACAAGGTGCTATTTGTTTTTCTTGGTGAACCAATTACTGTGAAACCTCTGGTGACAAATCAAAATGTAACAAGAACTAAATGCTCTGTGACTTCCTAAAGGGTGTAATTTACAAAGGCCCCTACCCACCGTGGTAGGCCCCCTGGTCCCTGCTGCAGCATAATTAAACCTGCTTCCTGAAAATTCCTCTGGTTCCTTCCTCAACTGTGCTACATCACCTGAGGGGTTACAGTGGTCTCCCCAGGCTGAGAGGAGGGGTAGGGGCAGTGCACACAGGCCTCAGTACGTGGGCAGGAAGCATAGCTCTGAACAGGCTAGGTTCTGGGAACATGGCTGCGGTGAGGTCTGAATCAAATGCCGCAGGACTGTCACCCTGGGTGGCAATGGGTACACAGCTGGGAGTGCCCTCCTCATGCCCAGAGACCACCCACATGCCAGGCTGTGTCCTGGGGGATGTGAAGGAAGAAATCCCTCTCCCACTGAATTCCTAGGTGGAAAGAGTAAGGGGACCGAGCAGGGCCCCTAAGACCCAGAGCACCTCCTTGCTTTGCTCCTTATCCACTGCGGTCCACACAAACCCAAAGGCCCCGCTGCCAAGTGGGCTGAGGGTGCTGTATTTGTGGGAGTACTCCCCCTCGCAGGCCGCCAGCCCCACAAGCTCCACAGGCGTGGGGGTCTCCTCAAACCAGGGCTTGGCTCTGAGCATCTGCGAATGCAAAGGAAGGTCTGAGTGATAGCTCACCTCCTCACAGAGGAGGGGCACCCTGCCTCCCCAGTCCTAGCGTAGCCTTCCTCCCATGCCCACAGAAGGCCTAGCCTGAGACTCCAGGCAGACTGGACACAAGGTTCTACATTGCACCTGTGGAAGCATCCCACCCCACCATGTGCACAGACTTGGGCAGACCTGAAGGCCTGCATCTGTTCCACACACAGGGTATGAAGAGAAGTGGTAAAAGGCCATGGAGACCCTGCTCCCATCCCAGCGGAAACAGAGCGAGACCACAATGCCAATTGAAAATGAGCCATTCAGCCAAAGGCCGAGTGGAGGCCCAGGAAGGCAGCAAACACAACCTCCCCAAGGCTGGGTCCTGGGAGCTCAGTCATGGAGTGGGTGGAACTGGGCAGGCTGGCAAGGAGCAGGCGGGTTCTGGTCGCTGAATCCCGGTGGCTCTGCAAGAGGTCCTTCACCAGCCAGCAGCAGAACAGGGTTGCAGGGCCTTGGAGCTCCACCCGCTTCACTTCGAACTGTATACCTGAAGCACAAGAGGTGAGAAGAGGTGACCTCCAAGATGACAATGGCCAGATCAAGTCTGGTCCCCAAAATAGCAGGCAGAGGACAGGAGGCTCCCTGGCCTGGAGAAGAGCAGAAGAGCAGCAGCAAAGCACCATCGCAGCACATGGGGCAGCTGGGAGCCTAGGGACGTCTAGAGAGGGCACTGACCATCCACCTGCTCAGAACAGCTGGGACAGGAATGTGATTGGCTTAAGTCAAAAACCACATACACAAACACAGGCTGTGCTGCGTACAGTCACCTCAGATTGGAGCACGCGCACACTTCGCTTCTGCATGGAGCACATGCACACGCTCCTCAGTGTGCATCAAGGTAAACGTGGCAGGTGCTCTTTGTGGGGGGCGGTCAGCTATTTTATTTCCTTCTTGTTTGTTTTCTAACATTTCTACAAATAACATGTATTAAGCACATTTTTTTTTAATTTAGGAAAAAGAGCATAGCCATCAACACTACAAAATCAGCAACAACTGGCTAGAATAAGGAGGACCCTAAGAGATGAGCCAAGTAAGACAGCCTGACCATCGTGCCCACAAAGGCTGAGGCTCTGCAGACACACTAGAGCAGGCTGACAGCACATGGGGTGAAGCCCACACCTCGCCATGCACACAGCACTCTCGGCTTCTCAGTATCAGTGTGACCTAGGGAACCCATAGGAGCTGGAAGGACAGACCCCAGCATCAGGCCCACCACCCCTATTGAGCCTGGGGGGATCTTGCCAGCTAGTGCAAGGAGCAGCTCCCTGCAGGAGTACCATGCAGGTGGCTGGGGGTGGGTAGCATGCAGGTATACATGCTGTAACGCTAATGTCAAACAGGCAATGATAGCACATTATCCTTCACAAACCCATTTGGAGGTGAAAGCCCAAACCTAGACCCTAGGTTAAGACATTCCTGAGCTCTGCTGTGCTGTGCTCTGAGGCAGCATGCCACCACCCAGGCCAGGGACACACTCAGCCACAGAACCCCCCATCCCCAGGGCCAGGGACACACTTAGCCGCAGTCCATCTCGGTGGTAGCAACTCCCAGAGTAGGTTCCCTCCTGGATCTCCTGCTGCTGGCTAGTACCCCTGGGTGCCACAGGTGTGGAGGTGATCTGGGTGCTTGGCCTTGGGTCCTCTGCTGACAGGTGCATATCCTCAGGGCTCACATCCGGTATGGGAAGGACGCAGCCTGGGCTGTCCATGTCACGAGCTTCATGATGGTCAGGTGACACCAAACAAACCTCAGAGGGTTCTGACCGATTATGTTCTGAACAGCTCTCCTGGAACTGCCGGCATTCACCAGGGTCAAAGTAGGTGCCGGCCAGCAGCAGCAGCTCCCTGTCACCCAGAATATTTGACCTCTGCCCATGGAGACAGTCCACATCCTCATCAGAGCCCATCGCCAGAGGAGAGGGCGTCCCACTGAGTTCAGATGTGGCACAGGAGCAATTTGATGATGTTTGATCCGTCTGGTCACTGAGGAAGAGTTCCTTGAGGTTCCAGGAATAAGAATTCACATCAGCCTCCTGGGCCTCCACTGCCTCTAGGACACCAGGGAGATCAGTGGCCAAGGCGTAGCAGGCCGAGGAACTGCCTGAGTGATCGCCATGAAGGTCTCTGCCTCCAAGATCGCAGAAGGATGCTGGGGTAGAGAAGGAGGGGTGCTCTTCTGGGACCAGCTCGATGCAGGAGATGCCCAGGGCTCCGACGAAGCTTGGCTTGGACAGCCGCTCCTTAGTCAAGCAAGTCTGCAGCTCTTCTCGGTCGTTCTGTGCTCCCAGCCATGGCTCATCCAGAGTGGGTGTCCCAAAGGAGACACTTGCCATTCTGGGGGGGCCAGGCACCACATCCTGGCTTCGCCGCTGCGGGGCCCAGTCACTCCTATAAAGGGGGCAGTGTGTCAGCAGGCCTCCCGCTGCCAGCTGTCCTTCCCTATGGGGCTCGAGCCTGGTGGGATCAGTCCAACGGCTGCAAGTACTGGGGCTCCGGACACCCGACAGCTCCCGCTGAGCCTCCAGATGCAGGCTGCTAGCCCTGTCCTCAGTGGGGCCTGGAGACTCAGAGTCCTCACATGAAGCAAAGGATTCTACATCCACTGGTTCAGTCCTGCTTTCTCCCAAGAGACCCTGTCTGGGGTCCTCGGCTGCCGTAAGCTCCTGCTTCCCCAAGGCAGTACTTTCCTGGTCTGGCAATGGTGGCTGCTCATCCTGGGATGACAGGCTGCTTTCTGGAACATCCAGCTGGTCCTGGAGTGACGAAGGTTCACCAGGGGTTGCTGGGCTTTCTTCTGAGACACTCTGCTGGTTCTCAGACAGCAACTGTTCCCCATGGGCTGGTGGGCTTCCCTCTGAGATGCTTTGCTGGTCCGTGGATGATGACTGTTCGCCATGGGTTGGTGGGCTTCCCTCTGAGATGCTTTGCTCGTCCATGGATGATGACTGTTCCCCGTGGGTTGGCGGGCTTTCCTCTGAGATGCTTTGCTGGTCCATGGATGACGACTGTTCACCATGGGTTGGTGGGCTTCCCTCTGAGATGCTTTGCTCGTCCATGGATGATGACTGTTCCCCGTGGGCTGGCAGGCTTCCCTCAGGGACAATGTCCACCCTGGGAACAGGAATTCAGATGTCACAGTCACTAGTAGTCACAGAAAAAGGAACAGGAAGAATCATTCTATTAAAACAGAAAGCATTTAGCACCACAAATTTATGACACAAAAGACTAAACTTTGTAACCAAGTCAATACATAAAGCCCCTACTCACAAATATCATCCACATAAATCCACATTTAACAAGAATTTATTGACAATGGCCATGGAAGCCCAACAGCAAAGCACAGGGACCCAGACTCAGGGTTCCAGTCAGCCTTCATATGGAGAGGGTGCCCCAGAGGCCAAGGCCTCCTCCCATGACCAGTATGCAGCTCAGCCCAGTCACACTGCAAGGTGGACCACCCAGCAATGACCTGAGGCACAGGACAAAGGGTGAGAGGAATCTGGGTGTCTGACCAACTCCACACCAGCCAACTGAGTAGCTGTCCACTATGGAGATGGTTCAGGGCCAGCTGCCGTGCTAAAGGAGCAGGGGGCAGGATCGGCTGCCAGGAGACATGCCCAAGGGCCCCAGCATGTGGTGCACAGTGAGGAGGCTGCTGCACAGTCTAGGCACAGTGCCCTTCAGAGCACAGGGCCCTGGCCAGCCCAGCCACACAACCGAGTGCACCCATTGTCTGCCCATGCTGTCCTGCTGGAGCACCAATGCACAAGTTCATGTCTTAAACCCAGCAAACACACAGCTGTGGATCCCAGACACAGAAGAGGATGGGTTTGGCATAAGGTAATGCTGCAGGAAGGCACTGTGAGCAGGGTTCCAAGAAGCAGGAATGTACTGAGGGTTGCAGAGACGAGTCTGACTCCACCTTCCTCTGACCAAGCACTGCAAGCCAAGAGGTGAGCCTCACATGGCTGCAGGAACCACACATTCTGGGGGCCAGCGGAGGAGTGGGGCGACTCCACAAAGGTCTCACTGAAACCTTTCGAGCAGTCTGGGCAGCCTGGAACATGGCCCAGGCCCCAGGGCAGCACTGCACCTTCACTCACCTTCTGGGATCAGAATGGTGCTGATTGCTGGTGGCCTCCAGGTCCATGTTCCTCTGAGCACATGGCCCACAAGCCATGGATGTGGCACCAAGGCCTCTGAGCACTTGTGTGTGCGGGGGTGGAAACCACCAACAGCTGCCCATTGTTCCAGGGCTGGTTTGACCATCAAACTGTTGTAGCATCAAATTGAGGGGAAAACTTTCCATGTTGGGAACTTCTTAGATTTCAGAATTTTGATTAAGGTGGTAACTGTTAGCATGGTAGCAAAAGGGCACTCCCCAGCTGCCCCAGAGGCTGAGCACTGCCTACCACCAGGTGCTAGATCAAGGGAAGAAGTAAGGGGCAAGGGGTGTGGCTTCCAGGTGAGCCTTGGGAAATGGGACACCTGCTCCCCTCCACTCCGACCTGCCAGAGTCTACATGGGGTGAGGAGCTGCTGGGACCTGCACCCAGGTCACCCCAGGGAGCACATGCCCTGCAACTGTGGAGGCAAAGAACAGCCCCTTGATGTCAGCATTAACCCACCAAAAACAGTCAACTGAGCCCACTGAGTCCCACAAGCAGAGGCAACTGGTGGGAAAGCACTGACCCCAGAACACACACAGTATCTCCCTCTCCACTACAACCATAGGCCTCCTGCCACACTGGCTCTTCTTCCTGATACACCCTGACCTTGGGCATGGGCCTCCAGCTCCCTCACCTGTTCATTTGTTGAGGAAGTGAATGAGTGAGTAACAGCTGAGTGAAGGTGAATGCACAACTGGACCTTTACAGGAATTCATGACACTGCACCTGGGACGGGTCCTGGGCATGGCATGGTGGTGGAACTTGGCCTCACATGCACAAGGTATGGTTCCAGCTGCAGTGCTACAGGAAATACAGCAGCAACAACCACCCCAAGGTCCACAAGCACCCACCTAAGGGAAGGCGTAGGAATTAACCAATCCAGTGCAATGTCCTCACCCAGGTCCTAGAACGAGGGACAATGCGCTGGCAGCTGGCATGAGTAAGCAGCCAGGACAGGAAGGGACTGCACAATTCCAGCCCATGGACAGGAACCCTGACCTATGCCCTAACCAAGATTTAAACTTGTGTATTCTGCAAGACCATCTCAAGATCAAAAAATGAAAAGAGATGCTGGGAATGGAGCTCAGTGATAGAGTGCCACTGAGCACAATCTCCAGGACAGAAAAAGCTTCTTTAAAAAGAAAACTGGAGGGGTTGGAGCACTGGTTCAATGGTCACAGCACTTGCCTCACAGGCACAAGTACACAAATTTAAACCCCAGCCAGGCATGTGGCACACACCTACAATCCCAGCTAGCTAGAAAACTGGAAAAGCACACCAACATGCTAGACCAACAGGCCTGCAGTAACAGAATCAATGAGCATTCCATTCCTATTTTCCCAAACCATCTAACAAACATCCCTTACTCTACACAGGATGTTTTATTTAAAAACATACAAAGAACACAGCTCTGAGTGATTGTTGCCATGCTCATCAGGCCAGCACCAGCCCTCTGAGGTGTCCCTAAACGTCCCTGACCTCTGACAGCCCATGGCAGGAGATGGCACTGTAGGTACCCTCCCCTAGGCCATGGGGACTCAGCAGGATATCTTGGAGAAGCGCTGTCACTGTGCAGACACAGCAGGTGCTCAGGAGCAGGAAGCCAACCAGCCCTCTCCATACCAATCTGCACCTTCCCACCCTGCACTCACCCCAGAGAGGGCTCAGATGAGCAGGAGGAAGGGAGCCACGGTTCAGTTTCCTGCTGTGTCTGAGCAGGAGAGACATCTTGGCTTCTCGCCAGCTTCAGTGTCTCCTCTTGTGGCAGTACGTGGTCATCAGCAAGCTCCACATCCACCTTTGGATCTAAGAGCAGAATTGGAAAGCACAGTCTCCTGCTCACAGGCACCTGCTGCGGGAGACAACTCAGACACCCGTGCACACTGCATGCAGGACAGCATCCCAGGGAAGCACCATTCACAAGCACCCTGGCCCAGCATGGTACACGATTCACATTCTACTAGCACCTGACCTGACATCATGTCTGGTCACCTCCGCCCCTTCCCACTGGAGAGCAGAGACCTTGGACCACATCCACGCAGCCAGTGCTCCAGAGCTTGACCAAGCGTACTAGGGCCCTCACCACAGACCCAAACTCTCACAACTGTCAACAGAGAGGCACTGAGCAAGGGTCCTGAGCAAGAGCAGGTTGCTCAGGACAGGAAGCTGAGATCACCTTCCACCAACCACAGGTCTAAAACTCTTCATACACATGGACTCAAGAATATCTGTTGAGGGCCTGGAGTGGTGGCTCAGCAGTTATGGCGCTTGCCTGTTATGCCTGAGGACCCGGGTTCAAACCCCAGCACCCCACACACAAGTGTCGCAGAAACATAAAAACAAGATGAAAACATAAAATAAAATTGACTCTTTTTTCTCTCTCCTTCTATCCCTCTCTCGCTCACTCTTTAAAATAGAAAAAAAGAATATTTGTTGAAATGATTTAAAGTACTAATTTAAAACTATGGGGAATAAACATTAAAAAACCAACAACATTTAAATAAGGAATAAACATGATATACTACACCAATCAATCTTAGGCTACATGAAGCTATGTAATTCCCTTCAACAAGCCAGGACTGAGGGCTGGAGTGGTGGCTCAGCACTTGCCGGGCATGCGGGAGGACCCAGGTTTGAACCCCAGCACCACGTACACAACAAAGTGTTTGAGTAACAAAAGCCACATGAACAATTGAATAAAATTGATTCTCTCTCACTGTCCCTCTATTAAAAAAAAAAAAAAAGCCAGCATTGTCAGCTGTGTCTCAGACAGGGCACAGTGGAGCCCCTGGGGGCTACTGCTCCTTCCTTCTCTGGTTGGAGGCACAGGCCTACGTGGGGCTGGGCTGCCAGGTACACGTCTCACCCTGTCCCCCACTGGCCGGGTCGCAGCTCATCTGCCCAGGCCCATTCTCACTGCGGATGTCCAGGCAGTCGGCCAGGTCTGGCAGTTGTGAAGGACTGTCACATGCAAGGTCCATGTAGTGGTAGAAACCAGGAATCAGGAAGGTGATATTCTAGGAAGCAAAAGGCAGCACCTCAAGACCTAGCAGGACTCATTCTGACCCCTGGACTCGTCCTCGTGGGGCTGAAACGGAGACAACTTGAGCACATCTCTGGACAGTTCCTCCCTGAGGTCAGGAAACACACAGGGTCAACGTGTGGACTTTGACCAGTCTCAAGTCCCTGCAACTGGGACCTAAACTTGGCCCAATCAGGTACCCTGTTCCAGACTGGGTCTCACTCACCCAGTGAGTGAGACCCAGTCTCACCCAGACCCTCAAGGGAGGGAGAAAAGCCCTCTTCTCCCTCCCTTGGCGTGACCAAGGAAATGTCCGGGACGGGCCTGAGGTCCTGTCTGGACAAAGTGTGTATGCTGCAGGGGTGCAGGGGGCACAGGGCCTGTGAGGCACACACACACCAGACTCCTGAGTGGGTGGGAGGCCAGCTGCCTAAGTGAGCCCACCTTGCCCAAGAGCTCTGTCTTTCCATAACCAAACAGCATGAGAGCAAAACTGTGGTTGATGCCGTAGATAGTGCCATCTGGCAGCAGGGTGACAAGGCCACTGATGGTGCAGAACACCCAGACTGATGCCCAGTAGTCTGGTTCGGGGGCCACCTTGCCGCTGACCACCTCTGTGCCACTGGGCTTGGACTTCAGCTTTAGACTTAGAGGGAAGGTGGTGCCATCCCTGGCTCTCCCAACGGACCTCTGGATCTTCAGACTCTAGAAGAGAGGGGCCACACTCAGCCGTGTGCCCAAGCATGGTGCAGGTGAGCAGGTGCTCTCTCCTGCAGGACCCATCCACCCCGCCCATCCACTATGAGTGGGACCAGGAACACCTCACACCCACACCTGCTGTTCTCCTAGCCCCACCCTGCATGGGGGATAACAGCAGGGGACACAGAGGACTCAGTTCAGAGGGGCAGGCATGGCACACACCAGAGCCATCAAGAAAGGGCTGGCAAGGGGACTGGTGCTCAGGCTTGTCCACTGGTAATCTGTGCCACCTGCACTCTGGGCACAGCCCCCAGTTCCCTGTCTGTGGAAGAGAAGAACTGGGGTATCTCCTATTCTCCTCAACCTCAGTGGGTCCCCAGGGTCCACTTATACTAGTGGCTCCAGCCCTTCAACCATCTACTGCCCCTCCAGCCTGGGGGCACTGGCTTCTTGCCACTGTTGACCTCTGGGGTCCCATCTGCCTTCTCAGGCCTCCCTCTGCCACACAACCAAGCCTCTGCACCACCTTCCACCTGCTTCACCACCTGGACAGTACCAACATTCCACCAAGTCCTAACCGACCAGCATCTCCCCAGATGCTCCAGAGTTCCCTCTCCTTTCTTTTCTGTACTAGGGATTGGACCCAGGGCACTTTACCCTAAGCTACATCAAACTTGCCATTCTCCTGCCCCTGCCTCCCAAGTTGGTGGGATTAACATGTCCACAACACCCAGAATCCACTCTCCTAACTAACAGTCTTCCCAACCAAATGCATGAGTCCACTGCCTGTGTGGCTTCAGGGTTTTAAGCTGGACACAGGCCTACACCCCCATACTTTGTTTAAGGGTTCATCCTGCGAGCCATGAGACCTGCAGTGGCCATGTTGGAGGTAAAAAGCATCCAAGCCACTAGTGCTGCTCCCTGACCCAAGCCAGAGCACAAGACCAGGCCCTAGCAGGGGTGAGGCTGGCATTGGGCTCTGCCCATCCTCCCTCAACCCAGGCCCCAGTGAGCCCTGCAAGGAATAAGAGGTGCAGGGCCCCTCTGCTGGCTCCCAATTTGTCCCTGTCTGCTGAGGGATGTGTTCTTGGGTGCCAAGAACACAAATGCATGTGCCTTCTGCTACATCTCCAGGGTGTGCCTCAGTGGGAGGGGGCTGTAGGTCAATGGGTGCTACCAGGCAGTGTTGATGGATGGACAGACACACATCCCTGCCAGCCTTTGTGATCACTGCCTCAGAGCAGAAAAGTGGACACAGGAGCATGAGGACTGGGGATGGGGTATTTTCCTTTAAGCAGGAGAATAACATAGCAAATGATGGCTTGGGGGCCGAGTCTAGAAAGTCACACCCACAAGGGACATTCCAGAACTACTCCCTCTTGCCACAGAGGAACTGGCACTGGGCAGAAGCAAACAGTCTAGTCAGCTCTTTCCTGCAGAAGCAGACATGAAACCAGGCCAAATCCCCTATACACAGGCTGCATGGTAGCTGGAAGATGGGAGCCTGAGGACTCAGCTAGAGACAGCCTGCACCCACACCCAGAACCACTGCCCACCTCCCACCAGGCATGGTCAACCTGCTTCCAGAATGTGATGGCCAATTGGAGGTACGGACATGCCTGGATTAAGGAACATCAACACAGCTGGTTAAGCACTGCTTATGGGTGTGCAGGAGCAGGGGGTGTGGCTTCAAGAGGACACTGGCATGCGATGCACTCAGTGGGGCCTTGGGTTCTCTGCCTTCCAGACTCCCTGGGTTCTCAGGCCTTCAGCCTTGGATTAACCCACACTGAGTCACATCCAGAGTCTACAACTTACGGATGGCTGGTCATGGAACTCAGCCTCATAATCCCGAGAGGAAGTCCCTAGTAAGTCCCCTCTGGTTTATCTACACAAGTCCATCCCACTGGTTCAGGCTGGAGAACTCTAACCCATGCCATGGGAGCTGTGAGCATCCAGCCCTCCCTGCTCCACATTGACAAGTGGACAGAGAGGACAACAGTGGTCAGCAAGAAGAACACACAAGCTCTGCCCTTGGCCAAGCATCAGAGCACAGAGGGAGACTGTGCTATCGTCAGGTCATGGATTTGGATATAAGAACTTGACACCTACCATGGTGCAGGCAGTCAGTGTCCTACCTTTGGGACATGCTGGCCAGGAGGAGGGAGCTGCACAGATGGGATGAGGTCTGTGATAGGCTGTCCTACCACATCCTCACCAGATGCAAACCCGTGCAGGTGAGCAAAGAGACTGTCGCACGCTGTGATGGTCCCCTGGAAAAAACCCAGCACTCGTAAGTGTTGACGTAAGCACTCTCTGCACCTCAGCTTTAACTCTCACTGAACTTTACGGTCTGCGAGTTGCAGCGCAACCCTTCTCATAATCTGCACTTTGCAAGGCACTCAGATGGGCTTTCCCCGTGTACCAGATGTGCCTGGATGTCTCACTTTCTGTGTGCACTCCAGACACTGCCGCAGCAGAAGCTCTTCAATATCAACACATCTGGGCACTGTCTGCAATACCCACCACCATTCTGAGGTTTTACATCCATTATTTCATTTAAGGATAAAAACAATCTCACCGGGGCTGGAGCGGTGGCTCAGCGGTTTCAGCGCTTGCCTGGCAAGCATGAGGACCCGGGTTCAAACCCCAGCACCACGTACACAACTAGTGCTGGAGCAACTAAGGCCACGTGAAAAACTAAATAAAGTTGTTTCTCTCTTTCTCTGTCTCTCTCACTGTCCCTCTCTCTTTAAAAAAAAAAAAAAACAATCTCACCCACTGTGTGGATGAGGAAGCTGAGGCATGGGCAACTGGGTTCCCAGCCCAAAGGCACACAGTAAAGGGCACTGCCTGGCAGACTGCCAGACTCTCCCATCCACCCATGCTCTCCTCCCCAGGTCTGGCAGCGGTGGAGCAAAGTGCTGGCAGGGGTGGGACTGGAGTCTTCATGGGCGGAGACGCAGACACACACTCACGTCACTCTGGAAGGCGACCCAGGCGGAGACCCTCTCCACAGGCTCCAGGACCACCACGCAGCACAGGCCACGCTCCTGCCGCATCCTCTTCATCCACACAGAGACCGGAATCTTCTCCCCACTGCGGCTGACAATGTCCACCTGCACACACAGGTAGGCTGCACCAGGGCACAGAGCATCTGCACAGTGCCTGCCACCAGGAGACCCTCCCCATATCCCACACCTGCCTTCCTTCTCAGAAATTCACCAAAGTGGAAAGAAGGTTGTTGCTTCTTGGGGGTTTTTGTGGGAGGGCAGGGGGATCCCTGGAGCACTTTACCACCAAGCTACATCCCCAGCCCTTTTTATTTTACTTTCATATTATTACTATTTTATTTTACTATTTTATTTATTTATTTGGTACCAGGGATTAAACCCAGGGACACTCAAAAACTGAGCCAAATCCCCAGCCCTTATTATTTTATTCATTTATTTATTTATTTATTTTAAAGAGAGAGGGACAGTGAGAGAGAAAGAATCAATTTTATTTAGTTTTTCACATGGCTTTCATTGCTCTGAGACTTCGTTGGGTACGTAGT
Organism: Aplodontia rufa; assembly: GCA_004027875.1. Taxonomy (NCBI): domain Eukaryota; kingdom Metazoa; phylum Chordata; class Mammalia; order Rodentia; family Aplodontiidae; genus Aplodontia; species Aplodontia rufa. Next base: position 20,426 of record PVKS010000156.1, read on the forward strand.
GCTGGGGTTTGAACTCGCATATCTGCACATGCCAGGAATGCACTGTAAATGCTGAGCCACCGCTCCAGCCCTTATTTATTTTATTTTAAAACAGGTTCTCACCAAGTTGCTCAGGCTAGCCTCAAACTTGTGATCCTCCAGTCTCAGCCTCTTGAGTCACTGGGAGTATAGGCATGCACCACCATGTCCCGTCCCAGCACTTTTTATTTTTCATTTTGAAATGAGGTCATTCTAAATTGTTGAGATTAGCCTTGAACTTGCAATCTTTCTACCCTCCTGTACACCACTAGACCTGGCTAAACAAGGTTTTGATACTTAGTGTTACAGTCTCTGAGTGAATGTTTTAATCAAGATTTCTTTTTTGGGGGCTGGAGCGGTGGCTCAGCGGTTGCGGTGTTTGCCTGGCATGCGTGAGTTCAAACCCCAGCACCACATACACAATGAAGTGTTATAGGAAGGAAGGCCACATGAAAAACTAAAAAAAACTGATTCTCTCTTTCTTAAAAAAAAAAAAAAGAACGAAAGAAATTTCCTTTTTTAATCCTAATTCATCTTGGCTGTCACCTTGACTAGATTAAGAGACACCCACAAAGTGGCAAAGCACACTATGGCTACGTCTATGAGGATGTTTCCAGAGAAGGCTGGCATGTGGGTCAGCAAACCAAATGGGGACCCACTGTGATGTGAGCAGTGCCACCCAATAGGCTGTGATACGGATGGAATGGAGAAGCAGGGGCGCTCACATGCACACTCTGCCTATAGGTGGGTTGTTCTTGCTGCTGTCATGGTTCATGGACACTAGACTCCAGGTTCTTTAGCCTTCGAACACAAACTTGCACCAGTGACCTTCCAAGGGCTTCCAGGACAGTCAGCCTTGGCTGGGGCTGTATCACTGACCTCTCTTAGTTCTGAGGCTTCAGCTTCTTAGGCTGAGCAGCTGCTGCTTTCCCAGCTGTCCAGCCTACAGATGGCCACTGCAGGACTGTCCAGCCTCAGGTTACATATGTAGTATAATAATGCCCTGTTATGATAAGATATGTCCTTTTGATTCTTTCCTCTGACAGATCCTAACCAACACATTCAACTTCATGGTAAAACAGCAGGGAAAAAGATTAGCATCTGGTAATTCCAAAGCAGCAGACACCAACGTGTGCTGAGTCCTACAGTTTCCTTCTGTAGTGGTCAGCCTCCTGAACCAGCTATTTCCTGATGCAGCTGACCCTGTCCAAGTTCCTCCCATGCCTGGGGCTCAGGTCTCAGCATCTAAAAGCTCAGCTCAGCCATCAACATCCAGGTTGGCCCCATAAGCACAGGTGAGAGATCAAAACTCTCCAGGGAAATGCTCCTAGTCACCCAACCCACCAACCAAACACCAAACAGAAAATGCGAATTTAGATTTAAGAACTGGTCCAAACAAAAAAATTACATCACTCTTCTGGGACTCTCATGTGGTGCCTACAGGTTTGCCAAATGCAACCACCAGCACGCTCATCACACAGAGCACACAGCCCTCCAGGACACCAATGCTAGTCCTCTAATGCACCTCTTTGGTCTCTGAAGCTTTCCTTTTAAAGGCCCCACCACAGTCAGCCAAAGAGTGACCACACTTTCAGTTAAAGATGTTGCAGTTGCTGCTACCAGAGCCCCACAGCAGAGCACGGGCCTTGCTCTGAAGCCAGGCTGCAGCCCCACTGCACCCTGCTTACCACTGTGCTGAACACCACGGCAGCATGGCCATCTGCCTCCACGTGCTCCTCGCTGAGGGCTTCCACCACGGCAGAGTCTGACTTCAGGAAAAACTGTGCGAGCTTCTGGCCAATCAGGTCCTGGCTGCTGTACCCCAGGAGCCTGCAAGCTCTGTCATTGGCAACCAGGATCTAAGCAGAAGCAGAGAGAACACACGCCAATTTCCAGAAATAAGATTCAAGGACAACATAGGGGCCCGTCCTGTCCCAGCAGAGCCTCCAACAAGGTCCTCTTAGAGGTACAGACAACACACACACCTGTACCCCGGCTGTCTCAACCTCATAGACACAAACACTAGCCAATGCTGTTGGCACTCAGAACCTCTTCACCAGCCAAAATGGGCACATGACAATCAAGACTGGAAAATATGGGACTGCACATGAAGCTTTGCTCCTGTCTAGCCCTTTCTGCTAGGTACATGTGCACGTGTGGTGCAAGTGCCCTTCATGTGAACATTGTCCCTTCTTGCACAGCTGAGCCACATGCCACAAACATAACAAGAATGCACCTGGACCCTATCCTTGAATCTCTGTCCTGACACGAGAACTCAGTTTGATTGATTCATGTTTAGTTGTCCAACTTCTGACCTTTTGCTACAACAAAGATAAAATCAAATGTTTTTCTGACTCCACTTAAGACACAAAACCTCCAGTTTGAGGCACAAACCCCAGATTCACATCGTGGCCTGGCTTCAAGCTGAAGCCAATACCTCTGTGGTCTTGGCATCCACAGTGAAGACGGCCTTGTTGGGGTTACACACAGGGGCTGGGAGCAGGGGCACAGACCCCCCAGGAGACAAGCCACGCAGCAGGGAGCAGCAGGACGCGCTGCCCAGTGACCCAGCCACATCTGCATGCTCGGATGCTGCAGGGCAGTGCAGCTTGCTTGTACAGATGTTCTGGGCAGCCAGAGATGAGAGGCAGTAAGAGCTCCATCTGTCTTCTGCAGAGAAAAGGAAAGAAAGTGTGAGACTGCATCGCTGCCCGGAGCCTGCTCCTGAAACGGCCACAACACCAGGCTGGGAACCCACAAAGGATCCAAGGGCTGGCTCATCTGTAGAACCAACTCACACTAACTGGGCATCTGGACCATCCAGAATCCATTCAAACGGGTCTCAGGCACTCGGTGGCAGAGAACTGTCTGCTCAGAAGCACCCAGACCGAGACCAACATTTCCGTGTGACCACATTCCAAGGCCCAAGGCCCTCCTAAGGAGCTGTCACTCACATAGGTGCCTCTCCTGCATCAGTTACTCCAAGACCCCTCAGTTCTTCCAGAAGCTGCCTCTCACTTCTTCCCAAAAGTGTCAATCAATTCAAGAGCTGCCTACTGCCAAAGCTCCCTACCTATGTCCCCACACCTGCTCACACCCTACCGCTCCAGAAGAGCTGCTCTGAGCAAATTTCTCCAGTGTTCTCCAGTAGCTCCCGCAGGGCCTGGCCCATCTGCAGTGGGGAGCCACTGCACCACACCCCCCCTTCACTGCCTTTCCCAGCTAGGGCAGCCTCCAGCACCCGAACTCTTTGCCGCTTCCACACACTCTCCATCAAGTGTGCACCATTCCTTCTTTAAACACACTGGAAAGACCAAAATGCCGTGGGCAGCCCCGACCCTCCTAGGCTCAGCCGCCCGCTCCCCTCTTACCTCCACTGTTTCAGGGGCTGGAAATCAAACACACACTGTCTGAGTCTTCGCTGCTCTCCCATCTGATCTCCTCTCCTCCTTGTCCTTCATCCAGGGTCCCTGCCTATTCCCTGAGCTGGCAGCCAGATGGCCACTCCCTTGCCCTTCCTCTTCTAGGAAGCAGGTGCCAAGCACAACCAGTCCCCTCCTCTTGCCTTCAGCTCTCTTCCTATTCCCTGTGCAGTGCCAGAGAGGTCACCCTAAGACCAATCTATCACATCAACACTGCTGAGAATGTTTCTGGAGAGCACCAGGCAAACCCCACCTCACAGCTGGCTCCCTGCAAAACCTCTGCTCCTTCCTAGGACCCGCTGCTCTAGCAGCTCCAAGACCACGGTACAAATTAGGCTCCAATACCTGCTGCCCCACCAAGCTACTCCATAGTCTGGAAGCCAGATCCCTACCCCTCCCTCCTGGCTGCATCTGCCATCCCCAAGAGCTTCCCTGATTTCTAGGTCCACCCAACTTCAAGCAGACACTCTGCTGTCTCAAACTCCCATCAACAACTTGCCCGTCAGGGTCAGACAGCCCTTTCTGCTTGGCTGACCCAAGGGAGATGGCATATCTGAACCCAGGAGGCACCAAATGACAGAAATCAGCTAGGTGTGGGGTGGGGGCCCACTGAGGTGGCTGCCCTCATTCTGTCTCTGTGGCATGAAACCTGAGGGCAGGCACCATACCCTGTCTTATTGAGCTCCGTGTCCAGGTAGAAAGCCCACTTCTGCCACACTGAGCTAATCAGAAAACTCGCATTTCCGCTGGAACTTGGCCTAACCTAAGACAGCACTCAGGCCACCCTCAGTAAGCACTGGCGCTTGCTCAAATCTAGCTCTGAAACACAGAATGACTTTCAACCACACAAGCAGGGCCAGAGCTGCAGGAAAGTGGCCCACAGAGTCCTCCCCAGCTCAGCCAGCGCCTCAGCTAAGAACGTTTGCCACAGAGCTAACTGGAAATCACTGACAGCAGGACTCCTGGGGAGAAAGCAGCGCCTCTACACCTTCAGTCTGCAGGGCTGATGCCCATAGCCACCAGAAAGAAAGTCAATACCAGAAAGTGCCATTCTGCTCTGGCAGAGTTTAGAAAGCCCGTTCTTCCTGCTCAGGTGTCTGTGGGCGGAGAACGGCTTGCTGGACTCCGAGAAGGCCTGTGCAGCTGGGGCCTCAGTGGGTGTCGGCACAGGAAGGCTCCCAGACAAGCATCTGCGGTCATTATCCAAGGCTGGCGGGCTTCTGGCCTCCATGGGAGCCAGGTGGGCTGGGCACTAAGCCCTTCCTCTAACAGCTCTCACCTGGAAAACAAGAAGCTCTGGTCACCATCTGCCACGCAAGCACTCAAGGCAGTTTAACTAGCGGACACCCAGGTAGGCAGAGCCCACACCCAACTCAATCCCAGGCCAAAGCCTGCAGAATGAGTCCCACCAGTCCAGAGAAACATCCAAAGAGGCTCTTTGGAGAATAGCTAGGAAGGTAAGAAAGAAAAGAGAAGTCTAGGAATAGAGGCGGAGAAGTCACAAGGACAGGCAGGCACTGCTGTCCACACCAATGGAAGACAGTCCCGGGTAGAGATCCCCTGCGCTGCCGCAACAACAACCAGCTCACAAGAACAAGTGTCTGCACAAGCACCTAGGCCTCATGGCACACAATCCTTTGACCACCTCACGGTGGAGACACTGAATGGCTCTGTGCCTCACACAGGCAGGCACATATTGGCCAGTGCCTGATGCTGGTGGCCACTCAACAAAGAAAGCCACATAGAAAAGCTCCTTGGCTCAGAATAGGCACAGCCCCACCCCGTCACCGACAGGTCAGTCCCAGACTACTGGCTGGAGCCCCCACGAAGTGGGGAGGCCACAGGGCACATGATCTTCCAGATCATGTTCTGGGCATCTGGAAGCCCAGAGGACCTGGAGCCCTCTTCCAAAGCCCACATGGACTCCACACAAACGCACACCCAGGCCTGAGAACTGGCTGAGAAACAGCATCACAAGACCAAGCTTGGACACGCAGGTGGGGTGCCCACACATGCGCACAGGCTGTTCCCACACAGGACAGGCCTACAGTAGGAGGAAAGGGAACCAGCCCTTCTGACATGGGCACATTCCAACAAGGAAGCCTGAGCAGCCCGGGCCCTTAGGTTCCAACATGCAGATGTGCCTGCCAGAACGGGTGGGGAGCACCCATGGCAAGTGACAGGTTCTGACCTGGCCACAACTCCATACGCTGGCATGATGGGGGTCTCCACTGGTCCCTCAAGCTATCAGCTCTTAGAAGGCAAGCTAAGCCCCACTCAGATCCGTGGAAGGAGGGTACTGACATCGAAGCATGCCACAAAGCAACACAAGTTAAATATGCAAGTAGGAGGATCAGCTTCTGAAACAGAAGAAGAGTGCCTGGTGCACGGTGGAGCCCTGCCAGTGCCTGGGAACCAACGGTGCTCACCAGTGGCATTTCCAGGCTTGGGTGCCTAGTGGGAACTGTGGGCAAGAGCAACTCACCTGCCAGTGCCAGGACTGGCACACTAGTGGTCTGCTCATTTTTTTTTTTTTAATATTTTTTTTTTAAAGAGAGAGGGACAGTGAGAGAGACAGAGAAAGAGAGAAACAACTTTATTTTTTAGTTTTTCACATGGCCTTAGTTGCTCCAACACTCAGTTGTGTACGTGGTGCTGGGGTTTGAACCCGGGTCCTTGTGCTTGCCAGGCAAGTGCCGAAACCGCTGAGCCACCGCTCCAGCCCCTGGTCTGCTCATTTTTAAGTGGGGCTGAAGAGTCTAGGTAAAATTGTATCCCTTTGTCTTCCCATGTTCAAAGTTAGTTCCAGGTGAACTTGAGAACAAAAGATAAAAGTTCAAACAAAAGGACTGGGAACCAAGAAAGCTGGATGGCTCTGTGCACCCCTCACATCCTATAACAAGAGACACAAGAGAAAGAGAGGAACTTCAAGACAGTAACATGCAGCAGAGTTGATGCCAGAACCCGGGTGCGAGCCCTCCAGAGGAGCCACCTCCAGGCCCATGAGGGTAAGGTCCTGAGGAGGCAGCAACACATAGCTCCAACCGAGTACAATCCTCAGGTCCTGGCCAAAGCAATCTTCTCAGGAGTTGGCCTAAAGTAAGAGAGAAAAACTGGAGGCTGGAGCAGGGGCTCAGCAGTAAAGTGTATGCCTGGCTTGCAGGAAGATCTAGATTTGAACCCCAGCACCACATACACAACTAAGTGTCGGAAAAACAAAAACCGGTTGAAAAATAAAGCTGACTCTCACTCTCTCTCTTAAAGAAAGAGAGAAACACCTAACTGGAGAGAGAATGGAGAAGAGCAAGTATGTGAAGAGATAAGAATGAGCATTCTTCAATTACAAATGAAGAAAAGAATGTACAGACCCGGGACCTCTGTTAATCAAGATGGGGGGCTAGTGAGTAGAGCACTTGGTCCACCAGATGTGAAAACTCCACGGCAAGCTGGGATTTTCATGCAGGTGCAACTGGGAGGAACAAAGAAATCCATCGAAGGTACCAACGGAGCCCAGCAGAAGGCCAGAGAAGGCAGACAATCAACAGGTGACAGGCAGGGTCACTGACTACAGAGGAAGGAGGGCCATTCATGCAGTGGTGCTGACAACTCGCTATCCAAATGGCACCACAAAACACAACCACTGACACACCACACACAAAGCCAGTCCTGCGTGCACTTGTGATGGTCACATGAAGCTCTGAAGAAGGAAGACCGCACTGTCTGTGAGACTTGGAGTAGGGAAACCTTTTCTTTTTTAAAAAAAAAGAGAGAAGGAGAGAGAAGAGAGTCAATTTTATTTATTTTTCCATCTGGCCTTCATTTCTCTGACACTTACTTGTGTACATGGTGCTGGGGTTTGAACCTGGGTCCTCGTGCATGCCAGGCAAGCATGATACTGCTGAGCTACTGCTCCAGCCTGGAAAACATTTTCTTAAATAAGAAGCAATAAAGCTCTATTATAAAGAATGATTGATAAAGTTAACATTAGAATTGAAAACATGTGGGGCTACGGTGGCTCGGTTGGTGTGGCGCTTGCCCAGCATGCGTGAGTACACGGGTTCAAACCCCAGCACCCCCACGTACACAACTAAGTGTCAGAGCAACAAAAGCCATGTGAAAAACTAAATAAAAATTGATTCTCTCTCACTGTCCTTCTCTCTTAAAAAAAAAATTGAAAACAGGTGTTCAAAAGAAATACCATTAAAAATGAAATGAAGCAGGGCACAGTGACATACACCTGTAGTCACAGTTGTGTGGCTGAGGCAGGAAGGAGGACTGCGAGCTCAAAGGCCACATGAAAAAAATAAATAATATTGACTCACTCTCTCTAAAAAAAAAAAAAAAAAAAATTCCTTTTTTAATCCTCAGTGTTATAATTCGTCTTGGTTATTACCTTGATTAGACTAAAAGACACCCACAAAGTGGCAAAGCACACTATGACTATGTCTGTGAGGGTGTTTCCAGAGAAGACTGGCATGTGGGTCAGCAAACCAAAAATAAGGGGCTGAGGGTATAGCACAGCAGTAAAACACATACTCAAGGCCATGGGTTTAACTGGAGGAAAGAAAGAAAAAAACCAAGGTACAATTTGAGAGAAGACATTTCCCACATATATAAGCTTTTTAAAGGTGACTAATTTAACACTTAAAATGTTTAAAGACACAGCAGGCAAGGAGCTGCATGCCTGTAATCCCAGTGACTCCAGAGGCTGAAGCAGGAGCATCAACAGTTCAAGGCCAGTCTGGGCAACTTAACGAGACCTTGTATCAAAATCAAAAGGGCAGAGGATGGAACTCAGTGGTAGAATGTCACTGGGTTCAATCTCCAGAACCACACATCTAACAAAAATGACAAGAACAAGAGCTGGCAGAACATGAAGTCCTTGGGGCTGAAAACCCTATGACCAGAGTCTTAACATTATCAGTATAATCATGATAATGCCATTCCTACTAAATCAGTAAATAAAAAGAATTCTGATCACACCAGATGTTGGTAAAGATTTAGATCAACAGAACTCTAAAGTGAATATAATGCCTGTAGGACACAATTAAGTCAAACATTTGCTTACTCCCACACAGCATTTTTCACTCTTAGACTTATATTCCAGGGAAATGTTTGCAGGAGGTAGCAAAACACACACAAGAATGCCCAGGCAAGGCTGGAGTGGTGTCTCAGTGGTTACAGCGCTTGCCTCGCATGTGCAAGGACACGATTTCAAACCCCAGCACCACATACACAGCAAAGTGTTGGAGCAATGAGGGTCACATGAAAAACTAAATAAACTTTTGATTTTCTCTCCCTCTCTCTCTCTGCACCTCTCTCTTTAAAAAAAAAAAAGAATGCCCAGGCAAAGACAGGCAGGAAGAAAATGAAATATACACTCATCAATAAGCAAACAGACTTCAGCTATGAATTATACACTCAAGCTATGAATTATAAAGCAAATGATTACACACACCACAGATAAATCTTAGCAGTATAAGGTGTGAAAAACTTCCAAGTTACAAAAGACGATCAACAGTAAGATTCCTTTCTTGTAAAATATTGCTCAGACATTCACATGTGTATAACAAGACCATTTCTTCAACAAGAGAACAACTCAAGCCCATGCAGGTGGTTCTCTTTAGGGTCAGGCAGGGAGCTAAGATGTGGGAGAGACACAATGGCAAAGGGTCTTCAACGCCTAACTTGGGTGCGTGGGGGATCTAAATCTGTCCACTTTAATAGGAAGGATGAGTCATGATCCATTGCTTTTATACTTTTGCAGGAATCACCTGATATGTACTAAAAAAATCAGGAGATGTTACATACACACAGAAATCCAGCATGGATTCTGAAAAGCAGCAGTTCAGTGTGAAGTAAAACGTAATAACTAGCATGCCATGCTTGCCTTGGAGTAGCACCATTTAACGTTACAGATGTGCATCTCTAAGCATCTAAATGCACTAAGTGTTGCGATTATAAATAACAATGGCATGAAACAGTTGTTTTCTACTTTTAGAATGACTTTTATAAACAGCTTGAAAATTATGATTTTAGAATACACTGTAAATGTTATAAAATTTTACTTTGTTTAAAAAAGTAACACAACTTCAGAACACCTTGTTAAAAAATCTTGTTTAAAAAAAATCTTCAAACTATATTGTCAATGTTATAAAATTTTATCCTAACAGTAATAAAACTTCTGGTAATACATTAAAATGCTATAAAAGTTTACTCTGCAAAGTAACAAAACAGAAATGAAAAAAATGCAAAAATTAAGGGCATAGAATTTTCTTTCATAGAAAGAAGATAAATACTGTCAAAAGTTGATATAGCAAGGAATGTAGCAGATATTTAATTACATTACCAGCAGTTAGAATGGTGTTCAGGGAGGAAAAGTCAATGCAGACTGACAGGGATGTGTGGGAGTCTCGGGGGAAGATTGACCCTTTTCTTTCTGTGCTTCCCCTACTGGGTAAGGTCCACATGGGCCAGCTGAGCGCTGAGCAAGCACCTCTGCACTCTGAGGAGCAGGACTTAGATTCACAGGTCTCAACTCCACAGCCACAAGCTTACTTCATGTGAGCAATCTGGATTTTACTCCAACATTAGCTTTAAAGGATTCAACGGTTAAGGAAAAACAACCAGATACACATTTTACAAACACAATCCCAGGACCAATATGGGGGCAAGGATTGGAGGCCAGTAATCGTGAGGTCTTAAAATAAATGCCAGGCAAGGATCTGGAGAAGCCCCGGTAGGGTTGTCAGAGGTGCGCAGTGAGACGCAGCGCAGGGCGTCAGGGCAGAGCCCCGCGCTCCCACGCTGAGCAGCAGGAAAGGCGGGGACGCGACAACACGAGTGCAGCCCAGCCTCACGGCGGGACAGACCACGAACCGACGTTGCAGATGCCCGGGGGCCTCCTGGCTGGGCCCCGCACACAAGCTCGGGCGCCGACGGCCCAAAGCGCGGGGCAAACGGCCAGAGCCTCGCCTCGCCTCGCCGCAGGCTGGGGCGGCGACCCGGGGCCATGGCGCGAGCCGCAGGGGCGCCTGGGCCTGGGGCTGCCGGCGGGCCTCGGCGACAGCTCCCGCTCCCCGGGGCGCAGGTGGCGCCTCACCTGCGATCGACGACATTCATACCGCCAAGCTTGCTCCACAACGCGCAGATAGAAGACCGCGCTTCTGGCCTGCCGGCCAATCGCAGAGGGAGTCGCGCTGATTGACGGATGCCACAGGCCAACCACGCCTGCCGGTAGGCAGAGCTCAGCGAGATGCGCCGCGGCGCCCGCGCAGACGGTTGCTAGGGACGCACTGAACAGTTTTCCCCCCACCACCACCACCACCCCAGCCGCGTCCTACGGCACTGCGGAGGAGCCAAAAGAAAACGGCGCCGCTGACCCGCTCGGTGGTCGGCTTTCCTCTCGCCGCAGAATCGAGGAAAGTGAGCGGCACGCGACTCCCCTCGCAGCGGTCTCGTCCTCAACGCGGAGGTCGCAGCCTAGGCAGCAGCACCCGCCACGGACTGGGAGCGGCTGGAGGGCTTCCGGGTGCCGGCCAGAGGCCCTTCGCACCCTGCGCTGAAGGCGACCTTTCGCACGGGTGAAACCGCGCGCGAGCTCCGGGGACAGTGGTCGCTCTGGCCGCCAGGCTCATCGTGTAGGAGCAGCGAGTCTCCCGAGTCCGAGGATCACGTGCAGCTGGCCGCACCTGCAGCCCGTGAACATCGCCCGACCGCGTCCCCTCCGTGCCTCCAAGGTGGGCCCCGGTACATAAACGAACCCGCGATCACGGAACGGCCCGCGTGGTGCCTGATTCCCCGGGCGCACTCCAGCTTTCCCGCAGCTCCTCGCCGGAGCCCAGCTCGCCCTTCGAGCTCGGCAGGAGGGGCAGGAGGTGGGGCCGGGCCTGGCCCGGAACTACGGCTCCCATGGGGCGTTGCGCCCGCGCAGGCGCGTCAGCCCGAGCCGCTCCGCCGAGACCCGATTGGCTGGTCCGCACAGAGCCGGGAATTCTGATTGGCTGAGGGCCCTGAGGCGACAGATTCCGGAAAGGGGGAGAGCAGCCAATATGGCGGCGGAGCGCGGCGCCGGGCAGCAACAGTCGCAGGAGATGATGGAGGGTGAGCGGCCCCAGCGGACAGCCAGGAGACGGCGGGTGGGGGCAGCGAGTCAGTATGGGCCCTCGCCCAAAAGGAGCTCGACGTCCGGGCCACGGCGACAGAGCTCTGACGGCTGCCAGCCGAGCTCGGCAGAGCGAGGGAGACTCGGACCCGGGGAGCCCTGGCCCGAGGGCGGCAGCGTCTGGGAAGGACCACAGCCGGGAGGAGAGCGCGGCGCGAGCCCGACTCAGGGGCTGGGGACGTCGGGGACTGGCGGCGGTGGTATCCTCGCCCCGAACCTCGGAGATTGACAAGCGAGGGGGCGGTCTTCTGTCAGCTCCGGGGGAAACAGGCTTCGGGAGCGGGGACCTGCCGGGAGTCCGCAGTTTGTTCTGGTGGCGGGAGTGAAGAAAGGTCCGCTCTGAGAAGCGAATGGGTTGTGTAGGGTTGGCAAGGAGCTCCAGAGATTGCGTTGCACACAGCAGTGCCTGTTTTCCAGGTTATGTAGTTACGAAAGGACTAAACTGAGCGTTCTTCCTCCTCTTCCGCTTTGTTGGATCGTGTTGTGTACACTCATCTGGGTGTGTGCATTGTACATACGTGTTTATCATATTTAGGTACATGTACTCGTTATTATACATCCATAGACTTGTGCATACACGCGCTTGTCCTCAGCTGGACTATCGGCCGTGTCTTCGAGTGCTTCAGTGCTTTTGGCTCCACAGACCTCCAGAAGAGCACTCACTATCTGTGTGAAAAATAGCTGGAGAAGTGGGTCACAGGCATGGAAGAGGGGGTGCAGAAGGAAGCACTGGAATGTTTGGGAGTGGTGATGTCTGCTTTGAGCTGGACCTTGAATCCTTAGACTGGGGTAGTAAGTGGGGTGGGAGGAATCAAATATTCTAGCCAAAGGAAACCCTATCAAAAGCAAAGGGGTATGAGGGCTGGAGAGGTGCCTCAGGGGTTACTGAGCTTTCCTGGCATGCAGAGGACATGGGTTGGAATCCCAATACCACCTACACAACACTAAATGAAAACGCAAAACTAGAAATTTACTTAAAAAAAAAAAAAAGCAAAGGGGTGTGGAGGAGATGGAGGTGGAGATGGTCAGTTAGGCTGGCCCCAGAAGGTCACACTAAGGGTCCTGGACTTTTGATAATTTTTTAATCTTTTTAAGAAAGGAAGTGCCTTTTCCTCTCTCTCAGCCTCTCTTCAGCAAATACAAAAGCCTGGATTTTCTCTTCTGCACCCACACATGTCATTCCTAGCCTTGACACCTGCACTGCTTCAGTAGTTCTGGATCTTCAACACCTCCTCTGTTCTTACTGCCAGTTCCTTAACCCAGACTTTCCTCCTCTCAGGGCAGTGTGACTGCACCGTGCTTCCCAGTCCCTTGTACTGTCCCACACTCCAGACTTTGTTGCCCTCAGGAGAGAGTCTCAGGGTGCATGCACCCTGGCTGCCCCTCCTCTGTCTCCTGGGAGGCATGCTGACTGCCCCTCTCTCTTCTGGGAATTGTGCAGACCATGATCCAGAACCTGCTCTCCCTGTGCCTGGACCAAAGTGCCCTGTGCCTGGTGGTCACTTATTTGTTGAATTGTCCTGCATGTTATGTACATGCTAACTGCCCTTGAGCCTTGTCTAATTTAAGATTGACAGTAACACTGAGGTATGGGTACTCTACTAGGTCCCCCTACAAATGAGGACACTGAGGCTTAGAAAAGAAAATGATCTGCCAAAGGTGTGTCTCTTGGAGCAAGATGCAAACTCAGGAAGAACCATTGATACTCCAGAAATAGTTCTGGAATCACAGATCAGATTCACTTGCAATGGAGGATAGATCAAACAGGGAAAGACAGCTTGAAGAAACCAGTAAGGGAGGCAGAGGAGGAGCCCAGACCCCAGGAAAGAAGCAGCTGAGCAGAGGCAGTTGGCTGGGCAAGAAGGAAGGGATGTGGAGGTTTGGGATGTAGTTTTTAGAAGGATTTGTTTTATACTTTCCTGGAGTGCTTTGTATTTCCTGCAGGGCCTAGCAAAGATAAAATGCAACTTCCCTCGGAGAACCCCTTTGGAGAGTAAGCCATAATCAGAACGCTTTAGTGTGGTTGATAATTCCGTGTAATGTGTTGGTATCCCATGCATTCCACACTAACTTCCAAGAGAGATCATGGAAAAAGTTATGAAGAAGGGTCATTATTTAACAGCCTTGCCAGAGAATTATTATCAGCCTGCCACATTTAGTCATTGCCTTTTTCATTAAAAAAAAAAAAAAATCTCTTTACCAGCCTTTAAAACCCTTGAGTTGGTAACAATCTCTCCAAGGATATTTAACTTGGGTGACCTTCGCTGGAGCTGAGGGTATGGGTGCATTCTTGTTTTTCATTAGCACTCCTCTCTGCCCTCACTCTGGCTTGAGTTAGTCTTGGTTTCTTTCAGAATGTGGGCTGTGAACTGATTTTCTTGGTCAAGTGGGTAGGGGAGTGTGGGTGAGATGTGGCAAAAGGCTAACAGTGGTCCCCTCAGGGGTGGACATCCAGGTCCAGAGGGAAAGCTGCCCAGAAGGCAGTCTGCTGTGTGGCTCCTAAGGCCTGTGAGCCCAGAGGGTTCCGGGCTTTCAGAATGTTTGGCCCCTTCTCACAAGACCCTGAGGACCAAGGCGGGGTGTCATTCACCTGAGTGTGCTGGTGGCTTCCTTGCCCCACTCCAGCTTTCCCGCACTGCGTGCCTCAGGTGGTGCTGAGACAGGAGTATTTCCGAGCAGAACCCTACCACTGTTTGTGAGTGAGGTCTTGCCAATCTCCATCTGGGTGTTGGTCTCTTAAGTGTCTTCAGATGCTCACATAACATGGACATGGATTCTCATGAATGGATGTGCATTCAGTTGACAGGCGAGTTGAATCCGAAGACTCGGGTGACGAGGAAGGGAAGAAGCACAGCAGCGGCCTTGTGGCAGACCTCAGCGAGCAAAGCCTGAAGGATGGAGTAGAGCACGGGGAGGAGGACCCAGAAGGTACTGGGCACAACTAACAATCCCAAGCCCACCAAGAGGGCACGAGTGTTGTGGTGTGTCGCACATGTGTACCCGACGTGGTATCTTGTCAGTCCTGAGAAGGACAGTCCCCAGAGGCCCTTGGTGGATGAGTAGGCATGGCTTGGGAGTAGCCTGCTTTCAGTGCTTCCTCAGCAGCTGACTCGCCTATAGCTCATGTAGGGCAGGTGCAGTTCTAACTGCACAGAAGGCAGACCACTGTGAATGGCACTGAACCTGAGAATGGTTTTCAAACTGCATTCAGACAGCGAGGCTTGCAGTCAACACGACGGCTGGAGGAAAGTCCGCAGTTTGTTCTGGTGGGGGGAGTGAAGAAAGGTCCGCTCTGAGAAGCGAATGGGTTGTGTAGGGTTGGCAAGGAGCTCCAGAGATTGCGTTGCACACAGCAGTGCCTGTTTTCCAGGTTATGTAGTTACGAAAGGACTAAACTGAGCGTTCTTCCTCCTCTTCCGCTTTGTTGGATCGTGTTGTGTACACTCATCTGGGTGAGTGTACACAACAACAGCCGTCGTGTTGACTGCTGTGCTCCACGTCTCCCACAGTGACGGTGGCACTCAGCTCCTTGGTGACGTCATTTCTGGTGCAGCTTCACCCTACCCGCAGGCCTGAGGGTCAGGGTGTAGAGGCTACTCTGTAGAAGCAGCTAAGCCACCTCCTTGGCCATCCTTCACCCTCAGCAGTGTCATGCACTTCTCTGTGTGTATGCTTAAAAAGTCAGCTTACATGGAAGAGAGAAACAATGTGAATACAGAATGATGTTCAAGGCAGATTGTAAAGTTAGAAAAGGCAAGTTTCAGAGCTGGAGCAGCGGCTCAGCTGTTGGAGCACTTGCCTGGCATGCGTGAGGACCTGGGTTCAAACCCCAGCACCACATACACAACTGAATGTCAGAAAAACAAAGGCCAGATGGAAAAATAAATAAAATTGATTTTCTCTTTAAAAAAAAAGGCAAGTTTCCAGACAGTATGCTTGTTAAAATCTTATTTTTAGTTTAAAATATGAATATGTAGTTTTTCCTACTTAGAAAAGAAAACACATCAGTGTTACTGAGGATCTCTCTGGATGGCATGTCTGAGAGGTACTTCAGCCTTCTGTGTTTTCATAGATTTGTAGGCAATGTATAGATTTTTCAGGTATTCAGAATCAAACATTACCTTTACAAAAATAAATTTATAAAAACAAAGCTAATTTTAAAAATAGAATTGTGCTCTCTGTGGCAGCAAAGATAATTGGTAACTATGGCAACTGAATTTTAAGACCAGAATTGGGAGATCGCTACCAAAATACCCGTCACATTTAGTTTAAAGCTTCAGACTCTGTTCTGGAAGTGATGTGGGTGGATGGAGGGCACAGGCACTGTCGTCGTCATCTGACTCATCCCAGGAGGGCTCAGACCTCTGCTCCTGTCAGCTCTCTGTGGAGGACTTGGAGTTGGAGCAGCATGGTCCTAGGACTCCCTTCCCTGGAGAGCAGTATCGTCATGATGGGTCATTGTAACAGGGGCTCTGATTGGGGTAGGTGAAGAGCATAAGGTGGAGCGCACATGCTGTGGGGCAGGCCAGCTGGACGGAGCCCAGTGCATGGAAATGCTAGGCTCTTTCCTCCAGACAACTGGGAACATGTACCTCAAGTCTTTAGAGAAGCTGGGACTTGCTCCTTCCTATACTTACTTAACTCCTAAGTTCAAACGTGTCAGCCATTGCTGTCTACTTATTTTCCCTAACTTTGTTTTGAGGGGTTTTGTTCTTTCACTTTGTTTTTTGCAGTACTGGTGATTGCACCCAGAGGCCTCACACATGCTAGGCAAGTACTCTGCCACTGAGCCAAATCCCACATTTTTTGCTTTTCTTTTTTTTTTTTTTTATTGAGACAGTCTCACTAAGTTGCTCAGGCTGGCCTCAAACTTGCAATCCTTCTATCTCAGCCTCCCAAGTATCTGTGATTGCAAGTGAGTGCCACCATTCCTGGTGTTCCCTGTTTTTTGCTGTGGTTGTCATAACTTGAGGATAGCTGGTGACTGCTCTAGGATCAGCTGGCATTTCAAATGATAGGAGCAGTGTGTACTGGATATGCAGCGGGTCACAGGTCTTACAGAGCCTGGAGCAGCCCCTGCTTCCACCTGCTGGCCTAGCAACACTATCTTTGGCACCCTTTTAGTCTCCCAGTACCTTGGTACAGATACCAGATGATTTGGGCACCCTGACTCTCCCACCATGTCTTCCTGCATTCATGGACAGTGAGCTAATGCTGTCTTTTCTGGGGGATTTGGATCCGTCTCTTGGCTTTTCCCAGATATTTTTAATTCTTAGGTTGATAGGTATTCTATGAGATTACGAGTAAATTATAGTAAATTGCCTTTAAACCTGCCACTGTTGACCCTCTTAGAAAAGGTGTCATAGAGAAGCGAATTCAGTTTTGGGCCATTGATTCTTATTTTATGCTGGCCCCATGTCCAATGCTGCTCTCCATGCTCCAGTCCAGGTCCATGCACAGGCTTGCAGGCCACTTATCCTCAGAGGACCCAGCCATGGGCATGAAGTCCAAGGCTTTTGTGAGCCAGCTTCACTGCAGAAGCAGAGCAGGTTCCTCTCAAGGAAGAGGCACAGATGAACCCAGGTAAAATTGGAAAAATGATGACCAGTTCACAAGAAATACGAGTGAAAGCCTCGTCATCCCAGCAGCTCAGGAGGCTGAGTCCACAGGAGGCCAGCCTGGGCAACTGAGCAAGACCCTGCCTTAGAATACAGAGGGGCGGGGTGAAGCTCAAAGGTAGAGCACTTGTGTAGCATGCTCAAGGTCTTGCAGTCAACCTCTGATACCATAAGAAATAACATAAGTGAGAGCCTCCTGCAGGTAGAACTCAGAATTCAGCTAGTTCTCCACCATAAGACCAGCAGCCTGTGTTCTTCCAACAGAAAGTTGCAAGGTAAAAAGGGACTTAAGAGAAATGCATGAGTGTGTGACTTATTTGGGTTCTAATTTAAGTAAACTGGGGGAAGAAATGGTAAGACAGTTGAGCAAATGTGAGCAGTGTTTGGTGATGTGGGGGGAAACTGTTGTGCTTTGAAGTGTGTGTTTTTGGGGGTAGCAGTGCTGAGGATGGAACCCAGGGCTTCAAGAATGCAACAAGCTCTCTGCCACTGAGTTGCACCACAGCCCACTCTTCCAAAGTGGTTGAGGGGTGTGTGTGTATGTCTGTGTGTACATGTATGTGTGTGTGTATGTGTCTCTTTATGTCTTAGCTCCTTCCAACATACACATTTGATTAAGTTGTGATGAAGCAAAATAGAGGGACTGCCAACGTGAGGCTGTCCTCCAACAGTGGGAGGACAGCACCCTCAGGCACAGAGGACGACCCCAGCTCTGGGGTGCATGGTCCTCATGAAATCTGAGCAAGTTTCTGTGCTGGAATTAGTTCACCATCTTCAAGTGGAGAAGTGTGTTTAAATTATTCATCGAGATTCCTGATACTGTCTGTTCAGCTGTGCCTTGTCTCATTTGCAGAGAAGAGCCTTCAAGATGGTAGGCTGTTTTCCAAAGCAGTAGGCACGCCCTACAACGACACACCCAGCATGGTTTATATTCAGATGGCCTGATTTAGTGCCACAGACAAGAGAGGATACACAAGAGAGCAGGCTGCTGCTAGTGTGCACTCTGCGGTTCCCAGGAGGCAGTGACCTGTCTGTCCAGCAAGGACCAGGCTCACCAGGGCCCAGGCCGCTCCCCTTTTCTTTGCCAACATTTTCAAGCTGTGTTTCCTTTCTTGGGAAGTTCAGAGGCAGCAATGGAAGTCTGGAAACCTGTGCCAGTAGCTGAATTCAGGAAACTTGGAGTGCTTAAAACGTCAGTCTTGGCTCCTGCACCACAGTTAGCTCCATGAGCCAGACATCTTGGAGCCGAGGTGGAACAACAGCTCTTTACTTACTCCTGGGCCAATGCCTGCTGTAAATAGGGTTCTAAATGAGTTTTCTCCTCTCTTCTCTTTTAGAGGAACATGAGCTGGCTGTGGATATGGAAACCATTACCCTGGACCGAGATGCAGAGGTAATGCGGCCTGCTGGACCCAGCCTCAGGGGGCATGGTGACGGACCACCCTGACCATCAGGTTATCTTTTATGAAGGTGACAGATTAGTAAGTGATTTCCCTAGAGAGATCTGCTAAGCCTCCCTTGGTTGGGTTAGTTCCTGTGTTCTCATTTTTAATACCTGTGATTGAAATCCCATTTCTGTTTCACCATTGAGGACTTGGCAAATGAGATGCTCCTGACTCATAGATCATATGGGTACAAGGTCCTCACACCCCCAACCTCCAGAAAGCAGCTGCGTATGGCTAGCAGCGAAGAATGACCAGCCACCATCTGGGGACTTCTCTTGAACCCACAGCTGGTTGTTGATGCTACTGCTAGGCATGCATCTCCTTGAACCTAGGCTTGTGTTTTGTGATCAAGGGAGCTGGGGGAGGCAAGAGAAAACTGTCACATGCCAGTCATTTAGCTATGAACGGTAACTAAGCCAAAGAGCATTGATCAGCAGCTCCCCTGTGTCACATCATCTGTGAGTCACAAACACAGTCTGGGTCTCACATGGTCTCACCCACCCACCCACCTGGTAGCCTCCTCTGACCACTCCTATTCTAAAAAATTGGTCACCAGGCAGTTAGCTGAGCTAGATTTCTTGTTTCAGGATATTGATCTGAATCACTATCGCATTGGGAAAATTGAAGGCTTCGAGGTGCTGAAGAAGGTGAAGGTGAGAGGTTCTATTCTTGTATACAAGATGGCTTGGTGCAGAGCCCTTGTTCCTGTCCGGCGGAAGGCACAGACCTGTCTACACCCTGTCATGCACCTCCCTCTCTTCTACCACTGGCATTTGGCTTCAGTGGTGGAGGCTGAGAGGCAGTTGGGGATCAGGGCTGCCTCAGTTCTGAGCATTGTTCAGAGAAGCTCTTGCCTCAGTCGACAGTCTTAAGCTCTCTGCTGTTAAATTTGAATCTCAAGGACTGAGATGTGCCCAGTGGTAGAATGTTTGCATGGCATGCACAAGGCCTGGGTTCCCTCCCAGCACCATACACACAACACATTTCTTCTTCTCCGAATGGAGCCTCCAAAGGCTCTTGTGTTCTGCTGGGATCCAGCTCATATTCCAGCCCCAGACCTACGCCTCCCTCCCCAAGTAGGCCCACTTGGCATGGGGTCTGCAGGCCTCCCTCAGGCAGCGTTTGCCTGCCAACCTCTTGAAGGGCGGCACCTTTCTAGGAAACAGTGGGAGAAGGAAGGCACATCCTTTGCCTGGGAAGATGGCTCTGTGTCCTCCCTGGTGCCACTTGTCCTCTTCCTGTCCCCAGACTCTCTGCCTTCGTCAAAACTTAATCAAATGCATTGAGAACCTGGAGGAACTGCAGAGTCTTCGTGAGTTGGATCTGTATGATAACCAGATCAAGAAGATTGAGAACCTGGAGGCCCTGACACAACTGGAGTGAGTCAGAAGATCCAGAGGAGCTGGGGCTGGGGGAGATGACTGGGTGGGCCCGTCTCCCCAGAACCCATGCTTTGCCCAGGGCGGGCCCTGCACCTGGCTCCAGGTCTCTGCCCGCTATGTCTGTGTGCCATCTACCTACTAGTTGGTCTATACTGAAAGGCTCCACTCGGGGGTGAAGGTCGAATCAGGAAGATGAGAATGCTGATCAGAAATTTAAAATCAAGAAGTAGTGTTTATAATTACAGGAGCCCGGTCCTGCATGTAACAACCTGAACCTGTGCCCCTGTGTTGCTTGTTGGGCTTTGTTCAATCACTTTTTTTTTTTTTAAGGGAGGGACAGTGAGAAAGAGGGAAGAAGTTTTATTTACTTTTTCATGTGGTTTTCGGTGCTCTGAGACTTCACTGGGTACGTGGTGCTGGGGTTTGAACTCATGTCCTCAAGCATGCCAGGCAAGCACTGTAACCATTGAGCCACCTCTCCAGCCCTGTTTGAGTACTTTTAATTGAACACTTCTCAGGTCCTTCTGTGTGAAGCACCTGATGCTGCCCTGCTGTGCACACAGGGTGAATTGCGCCTACAGGCGGCCCCAGGCAGCCTCACGATCCTACAACAGCACTGTGAGCCAGGCCGCAACAGGGTGTGTCAGACCCTGTGCCCAGATGGTCATCCCACCTCTACGCTAGTTAGATTCTGACTCCTGTGCAATCTGTGTTCATGTTTTGTTTTAAAAAAAAATGTTTTGCTTGTTCCCAGGATTCTAGATATTTCTTTTAATCTGCTAAGAAACATTGAAGGAGTTGACAAATTGACAAGGCTGAAAAAACTCTTCTTGGTCAATAATAAAATCAATAAAATTGAGAACATAAACAACTTACACCAACTGCAGATGCTGGAGCTGGGGTCTAACCGCATCCGGGTAGGTACAGACAGTGCCTACTGCTGTCCTGGGGAGCAGTCATGAGGCTGCCTGGGCCATCGGGGTGCACAGGAGAGGTGCGCTTGGCTGGATTTCTCACACTCTTGTGTTTTTTTAGGAACAAGGAAATTACTGTTTTTTAAGAAAAGATGTAGCTAAATGGAAGTCAATAATAATCAGAATGTGTGCACTCACCAAGTGGGCGGATGTGTCTTTGGCATGTGGATTTTGTGAGCCCTCTTCAGACAGTTTGCAGCTGGCTTCTGCTGCTGTGAGCCAGACAGGCTGGAGACCTTGTTTCTGAAGCTGCTCCCTGCTCATGACTTTCTCCAGGGCGAACTCCAAGATGAAGCCCCAGCACAGCAAGGTGGCCACTTGAGTGATCTGAGGTTCAAAAAGCAAGTGGCGTGTTGCTGAGATGCCCTTCTAGACCAGGCCTCCTGGCAGTATTAAATCGTTTTAAGGATCCATGTGACCTTGAAAATGGGTACAGCATGGAAAGTAGAGCTTTTGAAAAGCAGTGTGGTGTTCCATAGAACCAGGCTGAAATCCTTCACCGTCTGACTGACAGCCTCTGTGAGGAGTCCCTCCTGTGGAAGCTGTGTGGGTGCATTTTGTCATAAATGTGCCATCTCAGGCTGGAGCTCTGAAAATGTGAGGCTTAGGAGTCAGTCCAAAGGCTGAACCTTGGACCCCCCAGCACACAGGATTTTCCTGTTTGTGCATTACGTATTTTCAAGTGAGATTTCTTTGGAAAATTCCCAGGGCAGGTGAGAGATGTGCCCAGTGTCGGAGCTGGAGTCCAGTTGCTTTGCCTCCCAGGGCAGGTGAGAGAGGTACCCAGTGTTGGAGCTGGAGTCCAGTTGCTTTGCCTCCCAGGGCAGGTGAGAGAGGTGCCCAGTGTTGGAGCTGGAGTCCAGTTGCTTTGCCTCCTAGGGCAGGTGAGAGAGGTGCCCAGTGTCGGAGCTGGAGTCCAGTTGCTTTGCCTCCCAGGGCAGGTGAGAGAGGTGCCCAGTGTTGGAGCTGGAGTCCAGTTGCTTTGCCTGCTGGTCCAGCCCCTTGGTTTCCTGAACAGTCCCCCGCACAGCGCTGACTGCTCTTCTGTTCTCTTCACAGGCTATTGAGAATATCGACACGTTAACCAACCTGGAGAGTTTGTTTTTGGGAAAAAACAAAATCACTAAACTTCAGAACCTGGATGCACTTACCAACTTGACTGTCCTCAGTATGCAGGTACTAGTGCCCTCCAGCTTCCCAGCCCTTGGGTTCACAGGGCCTGTGTTGTGTTGTGCACCCCACCGTCCACAGTGGGCTGCATTGAAGTCCACAAGCTATCTGCACAAGTTCCTTCTTTTTGATAGTATTTTGTAAAAACTTGTTTCTTTTCTGTGGCAATGGAGGTAGAACTCAGGGCCTCAAATGTGCTAAGCAGGTACTCTACCATTCAGCAACGTTCTCACCCTTTTTTTAATCTTGAGACAAGTTTTCCCTGACTTACTTGGGATCCTCTTGCCTCAGCCCCCCAGGTAGCTGGGACTACAGGTGTGTACCACTACACCCTGCTAAAGTTCCTTTCTCTAAGGTTCCTTTTCCCATTAGCAGCTGGCGATGAGGTGGTGCTCAGCTGCAGGCCTGGGAGGTAAGAGCGTGCCAGGAGCACAGGCCTGTTGGCTGCCATGCATGGGGACTGGTCAGCACTCATGTGCAGAAGCTCCCATGACTTTTTTTCTTTTCCTTTTTCTTTTTGGCAGAATCATATTAATGAAATCAGATGCTTGAAGGGAGAGATAACTGGGTGCTGGGCTCTCTGGGGACAGCCTGTTATGGCAGGTCCCCTGACCACCAGTAGTGGACACACAAACCATTCTTGTCCTTCGTAAAGCAGATGTTTTACAGAGTGAAAAGCAAGTTCTCAAGGTCTAGTATTCAGTAATTTTGACACTTTAAAATAGTTAAATTTGGGCTAGAGCAGTAGCTCGGTGGTTACGACGCTTGCCCGGCATTCGCAAGTCCATGGGTTCAAACCCCAGTACCCACGTACACAACTAAGTGTCAGAGCAACGAAAGCCATGTGAAAAACTCAATTTAAAAAATTGATTCTCTTTCTCGCTCACTCTCACTCTTTCACACTGTCCTTCTCTCTTTGAAAAAAAAATTTTAAATTTAATTAAAATAAGCCTTCCTCAAGTACATCTAAACATAAATGTGCTCGTTATGTAAAAACTGAATTTCCATGCGTGAATCTAAGTGCAGTTAAACAGACGTAGTGTTTTGGTCCTCTTTTCTCTCTGTGCAAGTCCAGTTCTAGCACATTTGAAATGAAACGTCCTATTCTTAGGCTTTTTCAGGATAATAAGAAACTTCATTTCCTCTTAAAGCTGTTTTCTTTCTTGCTCTGTGCCTTGCTGCTTGCTTGCATGGCTGCCGGCTCTCCCTCTCACAGAGCAACCGACTGACAAAGATCGAGGGTCTGCAGAGCCTGGTGAACCTGCGGGAGCTGTACCTCAGCCACAATGGCATTGAGGTCATCGAGGGCCTGGAGAGCAACGTAAGTGCCTGTGGTTGGTCTGGGGCAGTGTGGGGCATGGGGTCCAGCATACACTGCCTTCTAGGGCTGGCCACCTCAAGTGTGCCTGGCAGGGCTGACACCAGGGCCACATGTAGGGTTAAGCACAGGGCCTTCCCACTGTGCAGTCCAGGCCTTCTGGAAGATTGGAGGAACCCTGCCTGGCTCTGCCATGAGGGTAGCTGGCATCAGCAGCCGTCCCTCCCTTCTCCCCTCCCAGCCTTGCAGCTTACCACCCCACGCCTGCTGTCTTAGCCCCTCCTTCCCCGGCTTCAGGGGCCACAGGGAAGCCGCTCCTCCCACCTCTCTCCTGCTTCCTGGCTCTCCCACAGAGCCTCCTCTGCACCCCTCCCCTAGCAGCTCCCTTCAGATCACCCTACTTTTCCTCAGTGCAAGAGTCAAGACAAATAAAATGCTTTTTCTAATTAAAGTTTACTGGGTTTTTTTTTTCTGTTTTATTTGATTGCCAGCAAATGTAGCTAGATGGTTGCCATTAGTACTACTCTAGAAGGAAAACGACATTTCTAATTTCACTTTACCAACATCTACAGAAACTTGTGGAAAAGTTGGAACGTGCCTGTGGGAAGTTTGGTCACCTACTGCAAACTTGCACCCAAATTAAGAGTCTATAAAAGCAGCATGTGAATGAGAGTTGAGGCGTTGCTGGTGGGGGAGCTGGCTCCAGCTGGAGCAGGAGAGCTGTATTTGCTGAAGGGTGGCAACTCTTGCCTGTGCATGTCTGTGACTGCTGGGGGTCTCAGCACCAGCTGGTGTAATGCTGGGTGTATAGGCAGGTGGAGGCAGCCCTGGGGCCTCAAGGAAGAGCAAGGCCATGGCCCTGTTGGTCCAGCACAGCTGCCAGCCTGGCACTTGCAAGTACTTGTGGGTTTTGTTTTTATTTCTTTGAGGTGTTTCTTAATTTTCCCTTAAAACCTGGGAGGATTTGGATTCAGAATACCATGGCTGCAGTAGAGAATGGAAGACAGGGGGATTCTCAGCCAGGAGCACAGGAAGGCAGAGGGAGGAGAGGGCCTGCTTGGAAGCATGTGGCAAACGTGAGCCATCGTCTTTGCTTAGGAAAACTTGGCGAGCAGCATGAGCCGGGACAGACTTCACTGTTCAGCCTCAAAGCTCTTCAGACTTTAGGCTTAGCATCTCGCATGTCTGTAGAACAGACCACAAACCCAGACTGTGCTCCATGGCTGAGCACCCTCTGGGCCTCCTGCTCCCGCAGCCCTGAATCCCAGTGGGGTACAGCACCAGGCTTTCCTCAACCTTGAACTTCCTGGCTTTGCTTCTTGTTGCGTCACCCTGATGATAGGGCCTCTGCTAAGAGGAGGGCTTGGGCTAGAGCAACTCCTCTCACCTCTACAGAGTGCCGGGCAGCTTTGCCCTCGCTGAGCCCCAGGCTCCTTTCCTAATGACGCGGGCTCATTTGCAGGGTTGCTGGTATTGCACATGTCCTCATGGTAAGCAGCGATCACCCCTTTTTCAGAGCCCAGGATCTTGGTGCCACTGGGACCCTCAGTGGACATGGGCTTGGGAACTGACAGCCAGCTGCAAGTGCGGGGGCAGCGAGAGCTGCAGGAGGCAGCCAGAAGGGCTCTGGGCAATACTGAAGCCAGAGCCTGGCTGGGGAGAGCTGCAGGCAGGGCAGGTCACCTCCCTTGGTCCACACCATATCTATCTGAAGGGAGAGGGTAGTTCAACCCACAGCCTCGAGCTCTGCTTCCCCCTGCACACATGGTCACATGGTCACTGTTGAACTGTGGTAATCCAGGAAGAATTTTATTTTCTTATTTTAGAACAAACTCACGATGTTGGACATTGCATCAAATAGAATCAAAAAGATTGAAAACATCAGCCATCTAACAGAGCTGCAAGAATTCTGGGTAAGTTTTATTCTGGGATCGATGGCACTTTGATGCCAAGTGCCGTGCCAGTGCACATGAACCACCTGTACTAAAGTCTTGGCACAGAGTAAGCAGCCTTGTAGTGAGGTCTGGGAGCTTTGTGTATCTGTACCTGTGCTGTTTGTAACCTTGTTCCTCAGAATGCAAACCAGACCATCTGCATCCATGTAACTGGGGTGGAGTCTGGGGTCCCCATCTCCCGAGGTTGGAGTCTGCACCTTAGCAAGACTACAGGTGCTCATGGAGACCATGAGCATCGCAGAAGCCCTGTTGTGGCTCGGCCAGGCCCCAGGACGGTCGAACCCCACGGCAAGTGCACTGCATGCAGCCACATCCCAGGTCTCTGCACTTGGCCCCCCTGGCATTTGCCTAACTGCAGGTTGTCTAGAGGCTGTGGTGTGGCTTTGGGTGCAGCACTGCAGAGCCAGTGGGAGGAGGTTAGGATAAGAAGAGGTCTTTGCAGCTCCTCTGAAAGCTGGGAAGGGACTGCCATGGTGAAGCCTCAGTGTCAGGTGTCCAGCAGGGAGTTCCCCTGGGGCTGGTGGCCCCTGCAGGGAGCATGGCAGCTGGCACCTGTGGGGCTGGGAACTTAGGGTTGTCCTTGGATACATTCATCCTATCCACGATTTGTGCTAATCCTAAAGCCTGATGCCTCCTTGTCTAGCCGCGCTGCTGACTCTCTTCACTTGCTGTGTTTCTTCTTCCCATCTTGAAAGGTCATGCAGCTTCCCCTAGAACACAAGTGGCCTGCTCTGAAAATGTCCCTTGCCTCTAACTAAGAGCACTGGGTCCTAGGTGGTATCAGAATGTGGCATAGAGCATGTCTGGGACCACCAAAACAGTAGTGGGTGGTGAGGACACCCCGGGCTGGGCAAGACCAGCGCACATCCACCAGCCCAGGTGGGTCTGTTTGCAGCTCATCCCAAAGGAAAGGGTGACTGCCAATACGCTGATCAGAGAGATCGGGAAGTTTGCTCCAGAGAAGCAGGGAACCACACAGGAGGCAGACCATGTGAACTGAGGAGTCCCGATGCAGGATGTGGGTGGTGGGAATGGGTAACTGGCAAGAAATGGAGGGAGCAGGCTGGGGAACCTGATGGTCCTGGAGCAGCATTTCTGAAATGTGGTTCTGCGTGCCCTGCCAAAGGGCAGGGTGTGGGCATGGAGTGCTGAGGCCACAGCTGGGAGCCAGCAGACTATGCCAGCTATCAGAAAGTAGGTGACTGGCAATTGATCACGGGGATCAGATAGTACCTGGCCCTGTAGCAAGAGAGTAATCCTGGTTCTAAGACCACCAGGAAAAGGCCAGAAAGTGGCCAGAGTTCATGTAGCACATCCCAACTACTCCCCACTCTCCTCTGACCAAATGACACTCCGGTGCATGAGGTGGTCAGCTATCATACAGACAAGGACTTATATTCCACGAGGGGACGTGGCCAACTAAGAACTCTCAGACTGGGTAACCTACTTATACCACATGGAATTGTGCTTGGTCCCTACGGAAGAGGTAGAAACCGGTCCTGATCAGTTCCTAATAACCCAAATACCATATGTGGATTGACTGTCCTGCCCACTAGTTTACCAGATACTGACAGTGATGAGGTTGCCTCGCCGTGACTGTGTGTGTGTCCCTTTCTCCTCCTTGCCCTCAGTTCCTGCTGCTGGTGTTCTGAAGATGTCTTACCAGGTGCATACACATTTAGGGCTGTGGCTTCCCGCTTATGCAGTGCTGCTCTTGATTGCCACACTTCATCCCTATCCTGGGCGCCTACCTCATCTGCTCTCCACCACTTGCCTTTGCCCTGTGTCTTTATAGTCCGAGTACCTTCCTGGAGATGATTCATGGCTAGGCCTTGCTGTCCTGTCTGTCTCACGCTCTGCTCCCCTGCTAGGTGGGTGTCCAGGTGGGTGTCCAGTGCCTCACACCTGACATGCCTGTGATTGCGTTGAGCGCGAGGGTTGGGATTGATTCTGCCATGTTGGCATTTGCTTTTTATCTGTCCCATCTACTGTATGTTCCTTTTTTTCTCTTTTCCTGCCTTCTTTTGGAATGAGAATTGTTGTTATTCTATTTTATCTCCATTATTGACATATTCAGTGTATCTGTGTTGGATTTTTGTTGTTGTTCTTTTTATTGATTGGTCTAAGAATTGCAAAGTATATTTTTGGTTTACCACAATGTGTGTTCAAATAGTCTTGTGCTACTTCACATCTCATGGAAGACCCTCACAAAAGCATGCTTCATCACCTCTCTCTTGTAAATATCTTGTAAGCCTCAGGTCTGTTGTTGAATCAGTTATCTTTTAAAGAAATTTAAAAACACAAAAATCCTCTTATTTTACTCTTTCTGCATTCTTTATTCTTTTGTGTAGATCTGAGTTTCCGCTGGGTGTTTTCCTTCTCCCTGAAGAATTTTAATATTTTTCATTCATTATTAGTCTGCTGTAAAGCAATTCCTCATCTTTGAGTTGTCTGCAAAATCATTATTTAAATTTGCCTTCCATTTGGAAATGTGTCATTATGGCTATGCAGTTTTTTGTTTGGGGAGTTTTTTTATTTATTATTATTTTCTCTTTTTTTGAGAGAGAGAGAGTGACAGAGAGAGAGAGAGAGAGAGGGGAAGAGAATCATTTTATTTAGTTTTTCATTTGGCTTTCATTGCTCCAACACTTCATTGTGTACATAGTGCTGGGGTTGGAACCCGGGTCCTTGCGCATGCCAGGCAAGCACTATACTGCTGAGCCATCACTCCAGCCCCAATATGCAGTGTTTTTAAAAGTGCTCTAAAGGGGGCTGGAATGCTGGCTTGGTGGTTACGGTGCTTGCCCAGCATGCACAAGTACACGGGTTCAAACCCCAGCAACCCACATACACAACTAAGTGTCAGAGCAACTAAAGCCATGTGAAAAACTCAATAAAAATTGATTCTCTCTCTCTCTCTCTCTCTCTCACTGTCCTTCTCTCTTTCAAAAAAAAAAAAAGTGCTCTAAAGGGGCTTCTAGAGCGGTGGCCTGGCGGTTAACAGTGCCCGCCTAACAGTCGCGAGTACTCAGGTTCAAACCACAGCACCACATATACAATGAAGTGTCAGTCAGAGCAATAAAGGCCACATGAAAAACTAAATAAAATTGATTCTGTCTCTCTCTCACACACACACTCACTGTCCCTCTATCTTAAAAGAAGAAAAAAAAAGTGCTCTAAAGGTCTGCCCTGTTTCTGGTGAGGTGTTTCTGGTGAGATGTTTCTGGTGAGATGTTTCTGGTGAGATGTTTCTGGTGAGGTGTTTCTGGTGAGGTGTTTGGTGAGGTGTTCCTGGTGAGGTGTTCCTGGTGAGGTGTTCCTCCTGGTGAGGTGTTCCTGGTGAGGTGTTCCTGGTGAGGTGTTCCTGGTGAGGTGTTCCTGGTGAGGTGTTTCTGGTGAGGTGTTCCTGGTGAGATGTTTCTGGTAGCTCTTATGTAACTTTCACCCTCTGGGTGCTTTTTTTTTTTTTTTTTTTTTTTTAAGAGAGAGAATCAGTTTTGTTTAGTTTTTCGTGTGGCTTTCGTTGCTCCAAGACTCCTTTGTGTATGTGGTGTTAGGGTTTGAACTCGTGTACTTGTGCATGCTGGGAAAGCGCTATAACCGCCAAGCTACTTGCTCTAGCACCCTGACTGCTTTTTTAATGTTCTTTTAAATCAATTTTTGTTTTGTTTTTGTTTTTGCACCTTGAGTGTAGAGTGCTGGCAGTGATTTATTTTCTATTATGTGTGAGAGTTCATTGAGCTTTTCGGATCTGTGCATTCGTCATTTTCATCAAATATGGAAAACTTCTGGGAATCACATACTCTAAAATCGTTCCTGCCCCTCTCACTCCCCAGTTTCTTCCACATTGGACTCTTGGTGGCCAGGTCACGGGGCTCTTCTCCCTGCCCCTCAGTCTTGCCCTTGCTGTGGCTTGGCTGCAGTTTCTGTCTGTTTCTTCACGGTCATTGCCTGTGCTCCTCTTTCTGCAATAGGTAGGCAGCTGTTAAGTGCTCAGCTCTAGGAGAACACTTGGTTGTTCTTTAGATTCAGTTTCCATCCTTCTTAGAGTCAGGTGCCACTTTAGGTCCTTCTTTCTTCATAGTGGTCGCTGACCAAGTTGCTGAGCTGCTGCATGTCTGGGTTTGTGTTCTTCTCTGAAGTACGTCGGGCTTTCCATCTGGCAGGAGGATGAACGACTGCTTGGCCCACAGAGGCTGCCTCTGCTCCTCAGTTGCCTCCCTCTGTTGTCTCTCATGCACATTCGGGGTCTCTGAAGTTCTACACTCCCAGGGGAATGCATGTGTCCTGCTTGTGTGGGCTCTGGCGACTCCTTGGGCCCTGATGCCTCACTTCCCTACTGTGTGTGGCTCCATCTTCCCTCTGGGACTCCAGGAGACAGCACCTGGGGGTTTCTGGAGCTTTCCTCCCTGCACAGCTCACTCCTGCCTCCTCGCCACAACAGGGCTTCCAGGGTCTGGTAGGGCCCCCTCCTCACTGTCCAGAAAGTTCCTCAGACAAAGGCCAGGTAGACCAGAGTGCTCACCTCATCCCTTCCTCTCAGCGCCACTGGCCTGCATAGCCTGTTATCCAGTGCACAGAAGCACTTGCCTCCTGTGTTCTCTCCTGTTTCCTGCTGGTTTAGGATGAAAGGCAGGCCCAGCACCAGCTCCTGTGTGGCTTGGAGCAGATGCCCTCTGTGTCTACTTGATGCTTGTGTCTGTCCCCCACCATGTGATCTTCATGAGGGCTAGGGGATTTGTCTGCTCTGTTGTCTTTCTTTACTCTTTTTTTGCTGTTAAAAACAGTACAGAACAGGGCTAGAGTGGTGGCTCAGTGGTTGGAGCACCACATACACAACGAAGTGTTGGAGCAATGAAAACCATATGAAAAACTAAATAAAATCGATTCTCTCTTTAAAAAAAAAATACAGAACAAGATGTATCATCCTAACCATCTTCAGGTGTCCATCTCAGGGGCACTAAAAATGGTCACACTGCTGTGCAGTCGTGACACCGTCCACCTCCAGAGCTCTTTCATCTCACAAAACTGAGGCTCTGTCCCTTGCCTAACCCTAACCCTGGCACCGGCCCCGGTGTGTGCAGGGCACTGTTCTGAGGCTTCCTGCTTGGCGACCATGTTGGAGCCCTCCCTCAACTCCTGCCATGGGTGAGCAAATCCGCCATGCGTCCTGCTTCCTCAGGTCTTGCCAGCGCCCAGAAAAGTGATAGGGACAGATCTGGTTGGATGAAAGGAATGGACTTAGGAAGGAAGATCCATCCATCAGGTGGAGTCACGGCCGCTGACAAGTCAGATGAGGGCATCCCTCTGTCAGGAGCCTTGGAGGAGCCTGCTTATGGAATGGAGTCCTGTCTGTTGGCTGTGGACTTGCTTGTGACTGCCGGGCATAGCACAGTGTGCAGTAGGGCATCCGTAGCCTTCAGAGCACCCACGTGTGATCCCAGTGGCTGAGTGAAGCGAGAGTGTGGCAAGTTTGAGGGCCAGCCTCAACAACTTAGTGAGGCCCTGTCTCCAAAACACAGGAGGAGGGGGACTGGGGATGCAGCTCTGTGGCAGAGCTCCTCCCCACACGGCAGAGACGAGTGGTCACACCAAGGCCTGACAAAGCAAAAGGTGCTTGTAGTTCAGAGTGCTGGAACTGGGCCTGCAGTCAGTTGCACTGCTGAGCCGCGGGGATGCATCTGAGAGCTGTGTGGCAAGTGGCTTTGCGTCAGAAGGTGCTGAGTCCTGTGTCACCAAGCGTAAGTGCAGTCTTCTCTGCACTGGACCATCCCCGTGGCCTGTGACTGCTGTGGACTTGTGCAGTGCAGAGAGCTCTGCTGCGTTTCCTGTTGACAGGTGCGTCTGCTCGCTGGAGGCAAAGAGCGAGAAAGCCCCGTGCAGCCCCAGCCCTCAGACTGCAGGCACTGTGTGTGTGTGTGTGTGTGTGTGTGTTTGCTTTTTAAAGAGAGAATCAGTTTTGCTTATTTTTCATGTGGCCTTTGTCTCTGCGACACTTAGTTGTGTACGTGGTGCTGGGGTTCTAACCCAGGTCCTCGCACATGCTTGCTGCTGAGCATTATTTTTAAAACAAAAGTGGAGCACTTTTTACATACTGCTCTGAAGTTGTTTTCCATTGAAGATGTCATGGAGACCTTCCTAAGTGTAGAAAGCCAGAAGTGGAAAAAGCAAGTATACACGTCCAATTTTATAAAAATGCCAAGTATTTTGCATAGCAGACAAGTACACCAGGTATCTGAAAGGTTGGGGTTACTTTCTGTAGTATGCTAAACAAAGTGACAAGAAAGCCGGCCTATGGAAAGTCAGGGGGGCAGCAGCGGGCAGTCCTCAGCATGGTGTGCCTGGCCTCTGCGAGGCCGTGCTCACGGGACCGGAGGGATTGCCTGCCTCTTCACGATAGTCCCTGCAGAAAGGTGCTCCTGCCTGTTGTCTACTGCAAGGGTCAGTGGATCTGGTGGACTCTGAGCAGGTGCTGCTGGCCTGCCGCCCACCACTGTGGCGCTCCCCTTGGCCCTCTTTGCCTCATGGAAAGGCTTTTCTGCAGGCCCTGTCCTGTGGTGAGTGGCCTGGTGCCCCCTGGCAGACCTGGCCAGTGACCTGGGAGGAGAGGCCCCTTGGCGTGCTCCACCACGGCTTCAGCTTTCACCTGCACCCCTTCAGCTGCCTCTCTGCCTATCTGCCACTCCCAGCTCTGTCACTTCCTTCTTCTGTCCTGCTGAATTTGCCTTTTTACTGTCACCTTTAGGAGCTCCTGGTGTGACAGGCCAGGAGCCTCTGTGTGTCCCCTGCATTGCAAGCACATCTCTCAGGTCTTCAGCCCCCAAGCTCTGTGGTGTGGGGCAGGTGTGACTGACTGTGGCCCACGTGCGCCTTCCTCTGGGTTCCCTCTGGTCATTTCAGGAGAAGCTGGGAAGCCATCCTCACAGGGCCACTCCCTGGTCTTCTAGAACTCTGTTTTCTTTTTTCTTTTCTGCAGCTTAGGGAGCAATTATTAAAATACACCCCCAAATGAAGCTTTGTCTTCATACGGTAGAGGAAAACATCCACGGTGGTGCTCAGGTGCCAGGTGGCCTCCAGCTTGGTGCATGGGGTCTCACACAGAAACAGATAAGAAGGAAACTCATCCAGCCAGCAGCCCATGTGGGTGGTTGGTCAGTGTTTGTTTTATACTCTTTGGCTTTTCTGCATTTTTCATAATAAGTGTGTACATGTTTCATAATCGGGGGAGAAAAAAGAAAAATGTGTTGAGGAAGAAGAGGAAGAGCGTGCAAGCAGCACTGGCCTGCTAAAGTACTTGTGCCTGCTGGCGAGGCTGGGAGGAAGTACAGCCAAAGACTGGTGTGGCTCTCTCTGTGTGGTGAATCTTGCACTTGGGGCAGCAAAGAATGGAAAGGCAGATGCCTGGGGAGGCACATGTCATAGTGGGAGCCTGCGAAGGCCCTCCAGTGCTGTCTGTGTGGCACTGCTCCAGGGTAGGGCTTGGGCAGAGGCAGGAGGAAGGGATAGGTTCAGGAGAAGCCATCCCTGTGAGCAGCTGCTCCTGGGGAGTGGAGGCTGGCTCTGCAGGAGGAGCAGAGGCTGCTGCTGGGGGTGCCCAGCAGGTACCTCCTCCCAGTCTGCTACGACTCGCTAAAGCAGTGTGGACAGATTCCAGACATGCTGCCTGGACAGAGGAACAACAGTTGAGTAGATAGACATCAGTATACCAGGAAGCATGAACCAGTGCATGTGGCAACCTGTGGGGCGCGAGGGCCAGGGACAAGGTGAGGTTTCTCTAAGCAAACTCTCCTTCTCCCCCTCTCCTCTCCTCCACTGGGGCTGAACCCAAGGCCCTCTACCCTGAGCCATATCCCAGCCATTTTTATTTCTATTTTGAGACAGGATCTCAAGTTGTTCAGGCTAGTCTCAAACTTGCCATCCTCCTACCTTAGCCTCCCCATTCATGGCATGACAGGCATGCATCACTGCACCTAGTTGTTTATACTGCCCCCCTTTTTTTAAAGAGAGAGGGACAGTAAGAGAGAAAGAGAATCAGTTTTATTTAGTTTTTCATGTGGCTTTTGCTGCTCCAACACTTTCTTGTGTACGTGGTGCTGGGGTTCGAACCCATGTCCTCATGCATGCCAGGCAAGCTCCGTAACTGCTGAGTCACTGCTCCAGCCTGTTTCTACCCTTTTATATAATTTTTCCTTTTAAGTCAGACTCATAAAGTCTTTACACATAAAAAAAAAATACCAACCTAAAATTGAAAATGAACTGAAGCAAAGAACCTAAGAGCATTTGATTAGTGTTGTAACCACACAACTAAAAGAATTATTTCAACTGCCATTGGAAATAGTACTCTGTGTGGCTTATGGATAGAAATATTCTTAAAAAATCTTTAACTTCACAAGTAGGTTTATTAGTGGCAGTGTTAGAATAATATGTTACTGAACAACAAACCCCATCATGATGTGCATCTGTGGAAGTGGGGAGATCCTGGACTAGTATCGGCCATAACTTAGTTTGTCAATATCCATGTATGCATGAATATGTAACCACAATTCCCTCCAACATGTAAGACTATGTCAAACAAATAAAAACTGGAAGCCAGGTGCAGTGGCACACACCTGTGATCCTAGCCACTCGGGAGGCCGAAGCAGGAGGATTGTAAGTTCAAGGCCAGCCTGGGCAACTTAGCAAAGCCCTGACTCAAAGTAAAATTAGAAGAAGAATGACTAGGGATATTACTTAGTAATAAAGTTCCCCTGGGTTCAATCTCTATCCAGTACAAAGAATAAATGAAAACAAGTGTCCCTGCATAAATGAACACGTTGGTGCGAATGGGGTCCTACCAAACATGTGGCCTCAAGCTGCCCATGCCAACCGTGGGTCGGTGTGGACAGAGGATGTGGCACTGGGCTCCCTGTCTCAGCACAGCTGTGAAGCAGCCAGACCCCTGCAGTACTCGATGAGCCTGCAAGCCTCAGCAGGGCGTAGGGAGCCAAGCACCAGGCACTCTGGCCTGGCATGGAGCAGCTGTCTCCTGGGCAGAGGAGGCGGGCCAGCATCTGGGCTGCAGGGGATTTTCAGAATGCCCGCCAGGGGAAAGGTGCCACACTGAGGCAGTCAGAGGAGGGGGTTTCCTCAGCCAAAGAGGTCGCTGGCAGGAATGGGGTGGGCAGTGGGTGGTCCTGACCCCCAGACACTTCTCCCTTCTTGGTGTGCAGGCTCCATGTGCTGTGGCCCCATGACCAGCTTGGCCAGATGAGTGCAGAGTGACAGTGTGTTTAACAGAACAGTGTTGAATCCATCCTGAAGCAGTTCTGCCATCCTGTTCAAGGAGACTAACCGGCTGGCAGCAGCCTACACTCTGCATTTCAGATCAGCCCACAGCTGAGTGCTGGGTTTGGGAACCTGCATTTTCTGAAGCTGGTGGCACGTCAGTCTCATGGGAGGCTTCCTGCAGGGCGAATGGGAAGGCCTGCCTGTGCTGCACTGCTCAGGGAGAATTAGCATGTGCAGCCACTGAAGACAGGCCAGCACTGACCACCAGGTGCTAGTGCCCACTGAGCCTTCCTATCATGAGCAATGCCAGACATCAGAGTCAGCTGTCCTTGGGCCTTGGATGAGAGGCAACATTGAGGGTGAGCCTGGAGTGCCCCAGTCCTTGCCTGAGAGCAGTTTCCCAAGCAGACCTGGCCCTTCTGCTGAGCAGAGGTCAAAGTTCATTGCAGCTAGAAGGTGCGATTCGAGGCATTGGAAGGGAGTCCTGCACAGAGGAGGGTCTCTGGAAGCCCATGTGGAGATGCCCTGTCAGTCTGTGGCTGGGTGCAGGTTAGCTGCCCCTGGCTGGCCTTGAACTTGGGATCCTCCTACTTCCACCTCCCAGGCAACTGGGATTATAGGCATGTGGCACAGCACCTGGCTTTAGTAGAGAACCTTTTCTTTTTCTGTTTTCTTTTGTTTTGTTTTGTTGAGGTTTTTTATTGTTGTTTGTTTGTTAAAGAGAGAGGGAAATGAGAGAAAGAAAGAATCAGTTTTATTTGGTTTTTCATGTGACTTTCAATGTTCCAACACTTCGTTGTGTACATGGTACTGGGGTTTGAACTCATGTCCTCATGCATGCCAGGCAAGTACCATAACCATTGAGCCATTATTCCAACCTTTGATCAATCTGTGCTTGACATGCTGTCTTCATTAGCTTCTGGGAGGTAGACCAACTGACAGACAGACATTGGCTGACAGACGATTAATAGACGGATTGATGACAGACAGACCATAGAGATAGATGAGCCAAGTGCAGTGTGATCCCAGTGGCTTGGGAGGCTGAGGCACAAGCATCACAATTTCAAAGCCAACTTCAGCAACTTAGCTAGGCCCTGAGTAACTTAGAGACCCTATCTCAAAATATAAAAATTTTTAAAAGTTAAAAATTGGAGCCTCTGCTGTGCTCCAGGGTTCAGTCCTCGATGCCCTCCCCTCTGTTCCCCCTGGCAAGGTTGCTTAGTCTCATGGAGCTCCCTGCCTCTGATGAGCTCCTAGGTTTAGTCCTCAGTGCTCCCCTCTCCTCCCCCTGGCAAGGCTGCTCAGTCTCATGGAGCTCCCTGCCTCTGCTGAGCTCCTGGGTTCAGTCCTGGATGCTCCCCTCTCCTCCCCCTGGCAAGGTTGCTTAGTCTCACGGAGCTCCCTGCCTCTGCCGTGCTGCAGGGTTCAGTCCTCAGTGCCCTCCCCTCTCCTCCCCTGGCAAGGCTGCTCAGTCTCACGGAGCTCCCTGCCTCTGCTGAGCTCCTGGGTTCAGTCCTGGATGCTCCTTTCTCCTCCCCCTGGCAAGGTTGCTTAGTCTCACGGAGCTTTCTGCCTCTGCTGTGCTCCGGGGTTCAGTCCTCGAGCTCCCTGCCTCTGCTGAGCTCCTGGCTGCCACAATTTCCTGGACTCCACATTCGTGAATGCAGCTGCCTGCTCCATATGGGCCACCCACACAAATGCATCAAACCTGAGCTCATGAGTTCTCTCCCTGCACTTGACTCAGTCTCAGTGGACAGTAACTGTCCTTCCACCTCCTTGGGCCAAAAGCCTTGGTGTCCTCTGTTTCCCCTTCTCTTACCTGCCATGACCACCCAGTATCTGCCTCTACTTCAGGTCAGACCAGCTTCCCCCTTGCCTCAGCCTCCCGAAAGCATCTAGAATTCCATGTCTCCTTCCCTCTGCTGCTGCCACCAGCCCAACCCACCAGCATCCCTTCCCTGAGCCATGAAAGTGGCCTCCTGACTCGCAGCCCTGTTGTCCCCTCCACACAAGAGTGACCCTTCTGAATGGCTGTGCTCCAGCCACTCCTCTGCCCCTTCCTTCCCCATCCCCCATCTCCTGGGAGCTGAATCCCAGCCTCCAGGCTGCTCAGCAGATGATGGCAGCGCCATGAGCCTATCAGGGAGACGCCAGCAGACTCAAGTGCTGCAGACCCAGGGGCAAGGTGAGATGTACCATGCCCCAGCCTGTTGAGCCCTCCACATGTCCAGCTCACTGCCCCTCTCTGGACCTTCGGAGGCCTCTGCTTGCCTCCCCTTCCAGTGTGAAGAAGTCTCCATGACCACTTTGAGGCCAGCCACCTAAACCTTCCCCCTGTGCTTCATGGTGCTGTCCAGCTGCTCCTCCCCACACTGCCACAAGGCAGTTCCCAAGGCCTGTGGTCGGATCCCAGGGCTTGGAGCTGCTCTGACTCGCTTGCTGTGGGCTCTGCTGGGCTCTGCTGGGCTCATTTTGTCTCTGGGCTTCTCTCTTTTCCGGTTAGCTGGTGATTTGCATGACCAGCACACTGTGGCCCAGAGCTGGTGCTGCTCTTTCCTCCCATCTGCCTTACCCAGCCATCCCTGTCTCATCAGCTCCACTTAGGGCTGAGATAGCTTGTTGTCCAAAGAGCTTACCTGGCACGGGAGCCTCATGCACCCATTGCAAGTGCAGGCCATGCATGTCAGCTCTTAAGTCTCGTCCTGAGGACTTGTTTGAGAAGTAAGAGTTCTTCCTGCCAATGGCGACCCTCCAGTGGGCAGAGTCTTCTCTTGCCCTTGGTGTTGGCAGCATGGAAACACTGTGGTGTGTCTTCGGAACAAACCTGAGGAGGTTCTGGGCGTCCTGGGTGTCAGAAGGGGCAGCCCTGCCTGCAAGACTACCTCAGCACAGTCCTTGCTTTGGGATGGCTGTTGGGAACTGCCCGGCCCCTGTCTGCTGAAGGGGAGACTCTGAGGCCACACTGCTGCCTTGGCTCTGCTCTACTGGTCATAATGTGGGTTAGGACCCCTTGTGGGGGCGTGGCCCCATTCAGGTGTGAACAGGTACCTTACACTGAAACGTGCTGCTGAAGGAGGACCAGGTGCCTCTGCGCCTCTTAGAGGATCTGAAGGTCAGGGCTCTTTTCTCAGGGCTTTTCTTTTTTTTTTTTAAAGAGAGAATCAGCTTTATTTTTTCATCTGGCCTTTGTTTCTCTGATACTTAGTTGTGTATGTGGTGCTGGGGTTTGAACCCCAATCCTCGTGCTGAGCCATCGCTCCAGCCCTCAGGGCTTTTGTTGCATGTGTCCCCAGATGAATGACAACCTGCTGGAGAACTGGAGTGACCTCGATGAGCTGAAGGGCGCCAGGCGCCTGGAGACGGTGTACCTGGAGCGCAACCCCCTGCAGAAGGACCCACAATACCGGCGGAAGGTCATGCTGGCCCTGCCCAGCGTGCGGCAGATCGATGCCACTTTTGTCAGGTTCTGAGTCACCCTGCTCCTCACCTGGTCCCTCTCCTCGGAAGAACGTCCCAGCCATGGTTTTCTGACCCACCTGTTGCTCCTGAAGGCGTCACTACCTACATCAACAGTCACAACCCAATGGCAATAAAAAGGCCCTGGTGGTGGCCACGTGTCTGATGCTGCGCACCCTGGAGATGCCGCGCCCTTCAGTCCCACCACATGGTCCTCCTGGTGCACTGTCAACATCCTTGTGGCCCTAGAGGGAATGCACTGTGTTGCACGTGGGTGCTTGTCCTGTCCGTCCTGAGGGAGGTCACTGCTCAGGATGTCTGTGCTGCCCAGGTGGGCACAGGGCATCCTGACCTGAGGGCTCGAGCAGCTGTGACCACACCTCTATCTTTCAGACCAGTCCATGCCAATTGAAAAAGTCATCAACATTAAAACAAGCACTACATTGCCACTCGCTGGGGCTGGGCCTTATCCCCACTTGAGGTGGAATTGGAGGTGTGGAGAAGCGTCCTCCCCGGCTGGGTCGAGCTGTTGGCAGAACACATGCTGTTCTCCAGCAAGCTGAGCTCCTGGTCTGTTTATGTGGCCTCCCATTCTTACCCACTATTGCTTTGGCTTCTTTAAGTCTCAAATTGACATCGACAGACACCTGAACCCAATGCTGTGAGGGCGTTGTCATGCCCCAGGGCCCCTCATCTCCCCTGAATTACATGGTCACCAGAGGTATCTTTCACTCCCTGGATTCTAGCGTTGCACTGTCTAGTGTGGGCCCACTCGCCACCACACATGGCACCTAGTTCTAGTTCAGGTCCACTAAAGCAAAATAAAAGCCTAGCTCCTCGTTGGCACTCACCACACTCCCAGTGCTAAGCAGCCATGTGTTGTGGGAAGCCTGTTTCCTTTGTCCCCGGAGCTCCTAGACAGGGCTGCTCTAGAATCTACAGTGTCCCTGGGACAGGCAGCCTTGGGAGTGTGGAGAGTAAGCAGGATATCCACTGATGTGATGGTCACCAGGGAGGTGCAAGTGTCAGAGTGGCTGACCTGGAATTGAATGTCGTTTCCTGGTTCTAATCCTCACCAAAATAAAGTGTGTGACCTGAATCTGTGAAGCATCTTCCTGTCGAAGCAAAGCCTTGGGAGAGCCGGGCAAGGCAGGGTGTGGCCCCAGGGAGAGCCTTGGCACTTCGACCCTGGAGTGCTGCCCACAGCCAGCACCACTGGTGTCTAAGGACCAGGTGTGTCTGGACATGAGGGCCAAGATAGGGTGCCCCTCCCTGGAGCTGTGTGGGCCCCACCCACACAGCAGTCCAGATAGAAGAAAAGTGACCTGTAGGTAACCAGGAAAACTTCAGTCTTCAGCCCCTCACTGGGGCTGTTTAACGAAGGTGGCCAGGGCAGCCATAGAATTCCAGATTGTGCAAGGTTTCCTCAGCATACAAGGAAGGGCACAGATTTTTGTAAATGAGTTAAAAACATCCCCTAATTAGGCTGGGTGAGGTAGTGCACACCTGAATCCCAGGTGGTAGGGATGTTGAAGCAGGAGGATGACTCCTGCCCAGGAGTTCAAGACCAGCTGGGCAGTACAGCAAGGGCCATCTCAAAAATAAGTAACCCCTCAGCATGGTGGCACATGCCTGTAATCCCAGCTGCTCAAGAGACTGAGGCAGGAGGGTTGCAAGTTCAAAGCCAGCCTGGCAATTTAGTGAGTCCCTGACTTCAATAAAAAGTAAAAAGGGTGGGAGTGTAGCTCTTGGGTTCAATCCCCAAGGCCAAAAAAGTACTGGTAAGCCCTGACAGGACAGGAGTGTGTTCTGGAATACCCAGTGCCCACAGGCAGCCCGTAGGGGAGCCCGCAAGGAACAGCAGAATACCTGGAATGGACAGCCACACATCATCCACAGCACATGCAAAAAAGTCACGTGAGGCGAGACAGTGTCAAACCCAGCCATCTGGGTTTTATCTGCTGTTCATGTGTTTGATTCCAGTGCAGAGGAGGGAACCAAGCATGCACAAAGCAAGCAAGTGCTCTACAGCTGAGCTGCATCCTGCCCCCAGCACGAACTTCTTCATCGACATGTTGAGGAGATGAGAAAAGGTGCACTCAATTCAGCACACTTCAAATCAAAATGCCATTTCACATTTTCAGGAATCCATTGAAGTCTGATATTCACATGGAAGAAAAAAGTCACATTGTGCTTCAGTTGGTGGGAGGATCCAGGAGAGCCTGAACCCTGCCACATCCTGACAACTATAGGCTCAGTACCTACCATATGGAAGCCAGAGCTGTGCAGCCTGAGACACCAGGACCTGGGCAGGAGCTTGGGCAGGGCATGTGGGGAAGAGGGGATGGTGTTGGGGTGGAACTGGCACACCCCCACCAGACACCCAGTGCACAGTGGACTCCTGAGTCCTCTACCTGATTGGACAGTAAAATAAAAAATAAAGTTGGAAAACATTGGTGTACTGGGAGAGCACTACTTAACCCAAAGTCCAAATTGCAACAAACTTCTAGAACATGAGCACCTGTTTACAAACACCAGAGAGCGGGACAGCAGCTCCAAGGGTCTACCAGCTGGGCCACAGCAGAACTCTCTTAGGGATACCGGAGAGCGGGAGAGCAGCTCCAAGGGTCTACCAGCAGGGCCACAGCAGAACCTTCTTAGGGACACCAGAGAGTGGGAGAGCTCCAAGGATCTACCAGCAGGGCCACAGCAGAACCTTCTTAGGCACACTGGAGAGTGGGAGAGCCTGGCTAAAGGATCTGCCTTTAGCCAGGGTCTATGACCCGGATAGAACTTCCTGCAAATCAAAGAAGCAAAGATAGCCATCCCGAAAGAAAGGTTGGTGAGGGTAGTTGCAGACCGCTTCGAGATGCCAGGACCCTGTGATGCTGCTCTGTAGGTCCTCTGCCCTGGCTGGAAAGCATGTTTGGGGGCACCCTCCTGCCTGGCTGGGGCATCAAACCTGAGGAAGGTGAGCTGTTGGATCAAGGCTCAGTAAATCACCGAGGCTCATGGCTGAGCAGAACTGGGAAGTCTTCTAAGAACATGTGTAAAGAGGAATCTCTCCAGATGGGGCAAGAGTGGGGTGAAGGGGGTGAAAGACTTAAGGTCACGCCTGAGAAGCACCTTGCTGGAGGGGGCTATGAAAGTATCGCATGTATGGTGGACACAGGGATGAGCCAGTACCCTCTGCCTAAGGTCTGAAGCAGCTGCAAGCAAAAGAGAAGATGTGGTCGATGTTTAGAGAAAAAGAAAAATTAGGTGCAGAAGGCAGCACAGACCTCAGGGGACCTGTCCTGCTGCATGCTCAGCAGCTGACACTGGAAGGCCCCCGTTGCAGCAAAAGTGCTAGTGCAGATCTCCTGGCTGTGCCACAGGAAACTGGCCAGCAGACCCACCCCACCACAAGGGCTGTTTACTTTGTAGCCAGATAAAGGAAGTGGGTTTAGAACACTGAGGGAGGCTGACGTGCCCCATGGTGCTCCCAGCTTGCTCTGTCTGCCTGTGGTGGCCAGGATTTGCTTCCTATCCCAGCCAACTCATTCACACCCCAAGGCTGGCTACTGCTCACCAGCCTCAAAGCACACTTCCAGGCTTGCTCACATCTCAGGAGCATCCACAAATGCTGAGGTTCATGAGCTTCAAGCAGAGCAGGGCCACATTGAATAGGGCAGCTCCTGCATGCTTGGGGACAGCACGGGCTTTAGACAGGCATGCTGGGAGTCACCTAGAGTGGAGCAGGTTCCAGCGGGGCTCTGTGGCTGACCCAGAGGAACGAGGTGCTTGGGTGCTTGCTGACCATGGTGCTACTGCAAGAACTTAGGGTCTGGCTGAGATGGAAGCATCCTCTGGAAGTGCTGAGCAGAAGACAGACACTCTCTGACACCTCCTGGACTAGAAAAACCTTGTGATTTCAGCATAGCAGAGACATGGATAAAATGAGATCAAGTGTTTGTAGTCAGAATGCCAAAATTAGAAAAGGTGTTGAATTGAGAAGAAAATATTGATAGTGTCAGTACTGGGGCTGGAGCGGTGGCTCAGCAGTTGGAGCGCTTGCCTTGCAAGAGCGCGCACCCAGGTCCAAACCTCAGCACCACATACACAAGTAAGTGTTGGAGAAACAAAGGCCAGATGGAAAAATAAATAACATTGATTCTCTCTCTGTCTCTTAAAAAAGAAAAGAAAATTTTAAAAGGAATGGATACTTTTCTAAGACAAGAAAAGTTGTCTCAAAATGAGTTAAAATTCTGACAAGATCAATAACTAAGGAAGAATTAAGTGAAAAGTTCAAATAACTGTTCCTTGAAAGGACTTTGTGTCCCAGAAACAATCCGTAATAGCATTTTAAAATGAATGGATTGTCTCCACTCATCTGTGGAGGTGGGGACTAGACCCTGGACAGTGAGAAGGTTGGTCTATTAGCATGTGTTAAATCCAGATAAGATGTAATGTTTTACAACCTAATACTTTTTTTAGAGATACAGTGGGAAGGGGAAGGGTGGGATAACGGAGGGTAATTGGGGGGGGCACTCCTGGGGGTAATTGCAATATCCAGAATATATACACATTTTATATTACTTTGTTAAAAACTTGTATGGTTGTTCAAAAAAAATTAAAAATAAATAAATAAAATGAATGGAAATGTTCCCTATTCATGCTACAAGTATAAACATCCCTGCTAAAAATCCAGACAAAAGCATCATGAAAAAAGGGAAAAACATGTTTTACTTAGGGATATAAATATAAAAATCTTAAATAAAAAGTTAGGAAATTAAAGAATACTGTTTCTTGACCAGGAAGGGTCAAGAAAGAGAGAGAATCAACTTTAGTTTTTCATGTGGCCTTCGTCGCTCCAACACTTCATTTTTTCGTGGTGCTGAGGTTCAAACCTGTAAACCTGCGCATGCCAGGCAGGTGTTGTAACCGCTGAGCTACTGCTCCAGCCCTAATGTTATAGTCTTTAATAAAGTTATATGCCTTGTTATTTTTTGCGAATTTGTACATCATAAATAAAGGATTTCTTTCTCAGCAAAATAAAGACTCCCAAAACAATATACTCTAAAGTTCACCTGGAGGATTAAATAAGAACAGGGATGTATTAAAACAAGGATAGGAGGGTCCGGGGTGTTGTTCCTATTCCTCAGGCCCTGGGTTCTATCCCAGCACAGGAAGGGAGGAGCTGACAGTGAGGCGTCTCCTCTAAGCACACAACTGAGGCACCGTGGCTACCTCCTGGAGCACCATGAGGAGATGCTGCCAGTTAAGCCATGGTCTGCCACCCACAGCACAACACACTGGTATCGGGGTGCCGAAATATGGAGGGCAACATGAACCTGTGGTTGACCACTGAGGCAGAAGCAGCTCAGACACCCAGCAAGCACATGCCAGATCTGCCTCCAGCTATGGAGGGAAAGGAGGTGAACAGCCTTCCTGAGGGGCTGACCCTGAGACTGGGACCCAAGACCATGAAGAAGTGAAAAGGAAGCTTTGCTACCTGACGGGTCAGCCCTGC
This sequence comes from Aplodontia rufa, assembly GCA_004027875.1. Taxonomy (NCBI): domain Eukaryota; kingdom Metazoa; phylum Chordata; class Mammalia; order Rodentia; family Aplodontiidae; genus Aplodontia; species Aplodontia rufa. The sequence goes on from PVKS010000156.1 coordinate 64,127, forward strand.
AGCCCCTGTGAAAAAATATAGGTCCTGCCGCCCAGAACCAAGTCCAACACAGTGAAGAGGAAGATAAAAGCCCACTGTGTCCTGATGTGGGGACATAGGAACATGGTGCACCCAACGATGGAGCAGTGCTGATGAGCCCGAGCTGCTAGGGAGCAGGAGCCAGCACGCACTTTCCGGGTGCCTTTCCAGCACCTTGCCTTTCCGGGCAAGGCTGAAGAAGCCTTCAGCTTATCAGGGCTGGGCGCACCTACAACACGCCAGTGGCCTAAATCCCACTTCTCAGCATTTGTTTTCTGTAGAAATAATCAGAGATGCATTCAAAACATGGAAGGCCCATCCCCAGTGCTGCTCACAGCAGTAGTCAGCAGAATATGGTCCCCAAATGTCCAGGTCCCAGTCCCTTCTTCATGACCTACCAGTAGGGACTCTCAGGCAGAATGGCGATTCAGAGGTCATCCAAGCGCCTGGGAGCAGCTAATCAGCAGGTGGACCTGGGTGCTTTGGAGCTGAGCCTCTGGGAGGGAGCAGGCCCTGCCTACACGTCACCTGGGCCCAGACGTACACATGTTGGACACAGGATCTCCAGAACTGGGCATGAGCTTATGTGGTTCCAGGTGCTGAACTTCGCCGCTTTGCTACAGAAGCAGCCAGAGCCCACTCTCACCACACCCTGGCTCATTGCCCCCATGCATTGGCTCTCTTGCCACATGTTCAACACGAGCACAGTGGCCCCTCACAACTGTTCTCACAGAGGCCTCAGTGGGAGGGTGGGGGCTCACAGGTGACCCTCAGGAAAGGACCTGCTTCTCTTTTTCTCAGCCCCTACCTGTCCCTCCCACACCCCAGAGGCAAAGGGTCTGAGCCCCTGTTCCCTTCTGGCTGAGCCCTTCCCTCTGGAGCCTGGGGCTCCCTGGGCTGCTCCTGTTTCCTGCAGATCTCCCAGAGCTGCCCTCCCTCTTCCTGGTCTCCCAGTGCAGAGGGGTCTCTCCAGCCCAGTGTTTCATGAAAGTAAGCAGGGCTAGGAGGGGGTGTCCAGGAGGCAGAGGGCCCAGAGGGCTGAAGTCCTGGGCACGGATGCCCAGGTCAGCACAGCAAGGGGCAAGACAGGTTCAGGAGGGAGGGGCTGCACCCAGAGCTGTCAGGGGACCACCATGCCCCTGCTCAGGGGCTTCCAGAAGGTTGTAGCCCCCAGCTATGCTGCATGTGGGATCCTGGGGGACGTGCTAGGACACAGGGTACACCAGGGTCCTGGCCGCACACCCTGCCATCCCCCTTCCAGGGCTCCATACAGGCTGGCTCCTACCAGCCACAGTGGTGGGCAGTCTGTTCCTGGTGGTCTGCTTCAGGTATTCACAAGCATGCCCACATAAGTGTCCCCTTCCTTCAGCTATGGGGCCTTGCCCTGTGCACATTCCTGTTCTCATGACTGCCGAGGCTCTGGGATGCTGCTGGAAGGCTTGCTGGATGCAGGTGCACAGGTGTGTGCCCAGGCCAGCTTTGTTGGTTCTCCCTTTAGTTCACCGAAATGGTGTGAGCTTTTCTTAGAAGACAAATGACAGAGGTGGCAGGACTTGTTTTATTTTGTGTAGAGCTGAAATTTCGAGAAGTTATCTCAAAATTGTCACTGCATGTATTAAGTAACTTTTTTTTTTTTGAGGAAGAGAGAGAAAGAGAAAGTCAATTTCATTTATTTTTTCATCTGGCTTTTATTTTTCCAACAGCTATGTATGTGATGCTGGGGATCAAACCTGGTCCCTGTTCATACCAGGCAAGTGCTCTACTTCTGAGCCATTGCTCCAGCCCAAGAAATCTATTTTTATTTTATTTTTTTAAGAAAGGGACAGTGAGAGAGAGAGAGAGAGAGAATCAAATTCTACTTACTTTTTCACGTGACCCTGTTGCTCCAACACTTCGTTGTGTATGTGGTGCTGGGGTTCAAACCCACATCTTTGCACATGCCAGGCAAGTGCTGGGACCACAGAGCCACTGCTCCAGCCCCAGAAACCTAATTTAAAAAATGTGCTGGGGCTGGCAAAAGCCGTGGTGGGCAAAACGGTCAAGGGGCAAGCCTGGGGCAAGGTGGACAGCCCTCTCCCTGCTCCTGAGGCCCCTGTGCCCTGCAGGCAGAAGCTGAGGCAGTGTGCAGTTTTGAGCTGCACCCACTCTGCCCAGATTGCCCCTTCTGCCTGTTCCCCAGAGCTTGCATGCAGGCCCAGGCATGGGGAGTGGTGTGCTGGTGCCTGTATCAGGGCTGGCAGGTGAGGGTGGCAGCTTCCCTGAGCTGGTTCCTGCCCTGCTTCTTAGCTCTGCTAGGACCCTTGGGGAACCGTACCTCTGTGACCTTCATTGGAATCAGCTGTTAACTGGCTGGTACCTGCAGAGGTCCCGGCCCACGGATTGGCTCTTACCACTGCCAGTGCTCCATTGTACTACTACCCAGAAGACAGACTGGAGGTCCTCAGTGCCAGGTTGCTAGTTCTGCCATCCCACGGGCACCTGCCCTGGACTCCAAAGCACACCCAACTGCAGCTCGCAGGTGCAGGCAGAACTAAGGTCTGGACTTCGGAGCAGAGGCCCAGCCTGAGAGTGAGCAGGAGGCTGCCACCGACCTGTGCCCTGCTGCCCTCAAGAGCCAGCATGCAGCCTGGCATGCTGCTGCCCATGCAGTCTAGGGTCCTCTCCTGTGCCAGAACCCCGACCCTCAAGTCCAGATGGGCCCAGCACCTTGTCCCTTCCAGGGAATCCTGCTGTGTGTCTGTGTCCTGCAGCTGCTGCGATCACATCTGAGTGGCCTAAATCAACACAAACATATACTCAGTTCCAGAGTCCTCCATGCAGGTGCTAGGCGAGTTGGTTCATTCTGGAGTCGGCCACACACTCTGTCCAGGTTCTGGTGTCTGCTGGGGAGTCCTCAGTGTTCCCAGGCTGAGGCTGCCCCACTCCTATCTGCTTCTGTCCTCACCGGGCTGCACCTTTGTGCTCTGCCTCAATTTCCCTGTTTCTTCTTTTTTTGAGGATTATCATTGTGTTTACAGCCATCACAAAATCTGGGGTACTGCCACCTGGAAATCCTTATTTGAATTACATCTACGAAGACCCTCATTTCAAATGAGTTTACATTGAGGGCTCCAACTTGTGCCTTCTGGGGGCTACAACTCCACCCATGTGTCTACCCTCTGGACCCAAACTCCATGTTCATCCTGTGTGAAAGTCACTATCCCAACATTCCCTAGAGTCCTGACCCCTTCCAGAGTCAGCTCTGAATATCAGCAGCCCCAGAAGTCCCAAATTCCATCACTGTAAATCTCAATCAGTCGTGGGTGGGGCTGGGCACAAGCCCTTCTCAGGCAGAACCCTCTCCTGTGGGGGACAGGTTGTGGGGAAACATTCCCACTGTAGAGGAACCAGAGGATGCAGGGGCTGTGGCCCCAGCAGCTTGGAAGGTCCACCTCCTCCTGCCCACAGGCTGGCCAGCTCTTCAACCAACGTGCTGTGGGCCACACTGTTCCTGGAGTGCTGGAAGTGGAAGAGCACCACACGAGGACATCGAGGTGAGTCGTCCCCATGGGCTGGGGTCACTCCCAGCGAGGTTCACAGCCCACTGAGCTGGGCTCCATTCCAGGAGAGGCCTAGGCCCCAGTTTGCTGCACAACTCCCATGACAGCCCTGAACCCCATCACAGGGAGAGTGAATCACACTTCCCTGAGAGGAGCCGTGTGTGCCGTGTGCTGGTGGTCCCTGCTTTCCCCCCCACCACACTTCCACCCCGATGCTGGATGGCTCTTTGGTGGATGTGAGGATGGTAGGGGTCCCTGCTGCCCCCCACGCCCACCACACTTCCACCCCCATGCTGGATGGCTCTGTGGCGGATGTGAGGATGGTAGGGGTCCCTGCTGCCCCCCACGCCCACCGTACTTCCACCCCCATGCTGGATGGCTCTGTGGCGGATGTGAGGATGGTAGGGGTCCCTGCTGCGCCCCTACCCATCACACTTCCACCCCCATGCTGGTGGACTCCGTAGTGGGGGTTAGGGATGGAAGGGGTCCCTGCTTCCCTGACCCATCACACTTCCATCTCTGGAGTCACATTGGTAGTTCTGTCTGCTTCCCACCTTGGGACCAGGGCCTGATGCCTCCTGTGGACACAGGACCCAGATGGCCCCCAGGAGGGTCCCATGTCCTTTGCCCCAGGGAGGGTGCTGAGTCCAGGGCCAGGCTATGGGTTCTGACCCTAAGAGAAGGTGTGTGACATTCAAGGGCTCTGGGAGGGCCTCCCCATAGGTGTGGACACCCTGTAAGCAAGGGGTATGCCTGAAGACCAGAGGGGTGCAGCCCCAGCAAGGCCTCCACTCCCGCCTCGCCTTCCTGCCATGGGCATCCCAGTAGAATCCTCCCTCCCTTTCCAAATGCCAGGAACTCCAGAAGGGGTACACACTTGTGATCCCAGCAGCCTGGGAGGCTAAGACCCTGTCTCAAAATAAAGCGAGGAGCTCAGTGGTGGAGGCTTGCCTGGAGCCCTGGCCTCCTTCCCCACTGCTGCTTCTTTTCAGGAGGGGCTTGTACTTGATGGAGTCTCAGTTCTCATAGATGTGAAAATATTTCTGGGTCCTTGCCTTTAAGGTAGCTCTGGGTACAAAGTTGTTTCCCTTAGGTATCAGGGAGTGTAATTCTGTCACCTGGCTTTTAAGAGAGAGGGACAGTGAGAGAGAGAATCAATTTTATTTAGTTGTTCATGTGGCTTTCGTTGCTCAGACACTTCATTGTGTACATGGTTGCTGATGTTTGAACCTGCATCCCTGCGCATGCAAGGCAAGCCCAAAACCTCTGAGCCACTGCTCCAGCCCCTGTCTTTTCTTATTGGAAGCATTAATAGCATTACTCACCTTGGTTTGAGTGGCAGGTGCTGAGACTCAGAGGTGCTATGGATCTGAAAGGCCACATTTCTCCTGTGAACCGTGCTCCTCTACTTCTCCATGGCCACCTCTTCTTGTGACTCCTGGGTGCCCTTCCTGTAGGTGCCTTTCTGGGTGCTGTACTCCACTCCAGTGACCTCATCATGTTGTTTTCAGCTCCTGTTTTTGTTCTGCTGTGCCCAGTCTCACCACGTATAGCTCATCCCACTCAAGAGGGTTATTTTCAAAGACACATTTTTAATTTTCAAAATTTCTATAAAACCAGTGACCTGGGAGGCTGAGGCAGGAGGATTACAAGTTCAAGGCCAGCCTCAGCAATTTAGCAAGGACCTAAAAAACTTAAGAACTTGTCTCAAAATTAAAAAAATAAGTAAATAAAAATAAGAAGACTGGGGATGTGGCTCAGTGGTAGAGGGCATGCCTGGCACACTCAGGACCTGGGATCAGAAACTTTTTCCTGGTTGTGCTATCTACTGAGTGCAGCATGAAAGGCGTGTCTGGAGGCTGAGTCAGCTTACTCTGGGGCAGGGCTGGGGGCTGACTGGACAGGCTCCAGCTGAGTAAGTGGACTGCTGGCCCTGCTGAGGTCGGGGGTCTCAGTTTCTGTGGGGAGAGGTCATCACTTCTTGTGGAAGCGTGGACTGGGTGGACTACCACGGCTACTAGACATCAACACCCCACCCCTTCAGCCCCGCGGCAGGCAGGCTAGTGCATGAATCCACCTTTGGGAAACCTTCTGCCTTGTCAAGAGGGTCCTGTGTGGGAACGGCCTTGGCTTCAGGAGCCCTTGATGGCAAGCCAGGCTCCAGAGGCACTCGCTGCCCAGCCCTGGCCCTGCATGGAGGCCTGCACCTCCTGCAGGCATCACACACTCTTCCTGGACCTTCATCGTCACATTTGAGGTAGCAAGGTGCCTGCCAGCAGGTCCTTGTCATGGTGTCCCTCAGTTCCTCTGCCCGCCTGAGCCTGGGATGGTATGGACAAACCATTCCCCACTGTCACTTTTTTTTTTTTTTTTCAGGGCTGAGGACTGAACTCAGGGCCTTGTGCATGCTAGGCAAGTGCTCTGTCACTGAGCTAAATCCCTAACCCCCTCTCCCCCGACTGTCATTTTGGTCCATCAGAGTTCTCTGTGCCTTCACCCATCCCGCTGGCTTCTGTCCCTGGGTTTGGGATGGACACTGAGCACCAGGGACCTCTGTAGGGCCATGCACCTGGGGTGGACTCCAGGCCTTGACCCAGGCTTGGGAAGCAGGTGCTGGAGCCCAGGGCTGCCTGGCCCCTGGAGGCCACTCTGGACATTTGTTTATAGATGGCTTGGGATGGGGACCCTTCTCCTCCCACCATGTGGTGTTATTTTACATTGGCCGCATCCTCTACCTCCTGCTTCCAGATATCCTGGAGACTTGGCTAAGCAGGCACTGACAGAGAAGGAGCAGAGATCTCCAGCCCAGCCTCTGTCCACCCACAGCTGCCCACAACCCTCCTCTGGGTCACTTGAGTGAGGGAGGGCCCTGGCCTCCATCCTGGTGGGCCACGCCAGTGCACTTTGCACAGCCCGGGACGTCATGCCTGCTGTTCTGGGGTCTGACCACTGCATTCCTGGACAGACTCTGAAATAGCACAGGATGACCAGTTCCTGAACTGAATTCACATCCACTAGCCTCAGGTTCCAGGAACCAGCTCCTCTTCTCCCCAGATCCTGGAGGGGATTGTGAAGGCACTGGGGAGCCAGCTAACTATTCCTAGGGGTGCTGCCCAGCTCCTGCCCCAGACCAGCTCATTCCCTTCTTGGCCCAGTGCTGTGGCCCTTGGCTGCCCTGATCTCATGCTGTCTCCAGGATCATGGCCCCCAGGGTCCCTGAGGCCAGCCACCTGCAGGAGCAGTGATGGACTTAATGGAGGCCTTTTGCTATCCCGAGAAGCCCCACAAACCAGTGTCTTCTTTCTTTATACCTCAAAGCAGAGGGCTGTGTCTGCTGGCCACACCCTCTCCTGACTTAGCTCCCAGCAGGAGGGGGTCTCCTGTTTCCTGTCCCTAAACTCAAGCCTAAGGGGCTCTTGTGTTCATTCCCAGCCCTGCCCTTCACTGGCCAATGTGTCTTCCCCAGTCACCTGGGTCCCCTCCCAGTTCTCCTGTGCCTGCTGCATTCCATTGGTAGCCAGGGGGTCCTCTGCTCACGCCCCAGACCCTCTTCCTGTCTGCACGCAGGTGTCCCCCTCTGCCTCACAGCACAGCAGCCTGCTCGCCCAGCCCTCCACCCACCCTCTGCAAGCTCTGCAGCCCACCTGCAGTGCTGTGTCCCTGGATCTTCCTACTTTTGGCCAGGGGAACAGTGATGAGGTCCCCTTCTAGTGAAAGCAGGGGACGGGGAAGAAGTGTGTTCTGCAGGAGTCTTGCTTTCCGGGAGGTCTGGACCTTGCTATTAGGGTGCAGGTCCGTCTCCTCCTAGGCCTGACACCTCATGCTGAATAGACAAGAGCTCATCCTGGAAGTGGCTGCACCCAGGCACGCAGCCACGCCTCCTCCCTAGACTGTCATTCCGTCCCTGGGACCCTTGACCCTTGGCCTCAGGCCAGGGCACTGTGCTCTACAGAGGCTGAGGTGTTTTGGATTTGTCACTTGTCCACATGCCTCTTAGAGTGCTGTCCTTGGTACAAGGGCTCCACCTGGGGTTTTGAGGGACACAAGGGACGCACATGGGCCGGGTGGGCCACAGGGAGCCCAGCAAGTTCACCAGATACGTTTGCCAGACAGAGCCTTCACTAAAACCCGCTTTCTCCAGCTGGCTCTTTTTGTTTTGTTTTTGGTACCAGGATTAACCTGGCGGCACTTCCTCACTGAGGCACAGGGCCTTGCTAGGCTGCTGATGCTGTTCTGCCTCCTCCTCACTGTGCCCACGTGCCTGGCTGGCTGCTTCTGTCTTTGCCACCTTGAACTCTAAAGTCCCTTCCTGATGGGTTTTCACGTGGACACGCTGCCGGAACCAGCATCTGTGAGCCCATGCGACCCTCTCCCACCCGGAGTAGTCGCTGCCAGGCCAGGGATGGCATTGTGGAAACCCAGGGCAACTCTCCTATCACATGGCGCCTCCACAGAGCCTGTGAGACTCAGCTGCCTGGCTCCTGGCTTAGCACTGCAGGTGTGAGCCTTGCTGCAGGGTGTATGCTTAGGAGTGGGCTGCTGGGTTCACGGTTGCTTCGATAGGACCCGCTGGACCACTAGCCCAACATGAGATCGCCCACCCGGCGCAGCCAGAGCGGCTCCTCCTGCTCAACACCCCCATCCTGCACCTCCCCTACCTGCAGCCCACCAGCTGGGCTCCTCAGGTCTCTGCCTGTGTTTTGGGAACCTCTCTGGGGAATGCTGATGGAAAGAAGGCAACCGGAATCCTGAGCTAACAGAGGGGTCCGGCCCGCAACAGCAAGAGCTGCAGGGAGCTGCTGGCTGGGGTGGTGTGTAGGAAGGGATAGGGCCTTTGCAGAGATACTGCATGGGGGGGGGGGGGTGACCCTGCTGAGATTCGCTGTGAGGAGAACACAGAGGACAGGAACCACCTGGATGTCATCACCACCACACAGGAAGAAGCACACACACTGCATCTGAGTGGCTTTGGGTTTTATTTAGGATTTGAGATTCCAGTGTCACCCGTGCATTTGGGCCTTCACACATGTTTGCATATCATCTCCAAATTGCAAAAGTTAAGGCCGAGGGATGGATGCAGCTATGGAAACAGGATGGGAAGACATTCGACAAGGAGGAAGGGCCCTCCCTTCCCTGCTCAGGCCTGGCAGCGCACTGCTGGGAGATAGCCCAGGTACAGTCACTTCACAGTCTTTATTAAGGACAACGAAAGAGGCGCACAAGAGACCATGAACAGCCAGAGGCCCAAGCAAGAGTGAGGTCACCTGCGAGGAGAGGGACTGGCCGCAGGAAGGTGTGCACCAGATGGGCAGAGGTTGGGGAAGCAAAGTAAGTGCCCAATGGGAGAAGCCCCACATTCACGTGGACACAGGGCAAAAAATCCTCCCTCAAAGGCTTCCCTGTGCTCCGCAGCTCCTGGAGGGCAAGAAGCCTTGTCTCCTCGTCCCAACCTGACTCAGGACCACTCCCTACGGAGGGGCAGCAGAGGTCTTTCCCACCTCGGTTTATCTTTCCTATAAAAGGGCACGTTGGGGCTGCATGAGCTGCTGGGAACGAAGTCAGACTTGGGAGAAGCAGCCTGGGTTCCTTCAGGAGTTTGAGTTTAAGATGGCCACACCTGAGCCACTAGACTGGGGGAAGGCCTTTGCTGGGCACAGGGTGGATGGCCCCTTCTCAGCCACCAGTCCTTGGGTCCTAACCCTGCTTTGCTTCTTGGCCCAGCTAGGTGACAGCCTCACTCTGCCCCAGGACCACAAAAGCTGGTATGTGTCTGGGGAACTTGCACACAGTGGCAGCAAGCACTCTGCTATGTACCAGCCCTGGCATGGGTAGCCTGTCCCCAAAGGCAAGGAACATCTCAGCCAAGGGAGGAGCCTGCAGTGACCATGCTGGCTGAGGTAGAAAGAAGGCAATGGAACGCGGGGGTCTGGGGAGGGATGGCACCGGCCAAGTGGATTTCCTAAAGGCAATCTGTCCCAGCCCAGGAGAAAGTCTCCAGCTCCCCTGTCCCCAATCCCTGCAAGCCTCAGGCTACATCAGGTCACCACCACAGCTGCAGGACACACACAGCTGCACCTCTAGGCTTCACACAGATCCTGGTATGGCCACACCTGAAGGAGGCTGGTGGCCCTGACTTCCCACCCATACCCTGTGTGGAGCAGGCTGCAGCTGGAATCTGACTGCACTCCACCAAGAGGGCCTGGGAGACAGGCAGTGGACAGGGGAGGTGGGAAAGGAAGAGGGCAAACGTTTGGCTTTTATAAAGTCAAGGAAATTTATTTCCTGAGGTCATGACACAGGAAGTCGACTCTGAGCCGCTGCCGTGGAGCTCTGGTGATGAAGGTCAGAGTGCTGACTACATGCTGGGTGACCGGGAAGCTGGAGTCTTACCACGAAATGCTCAACGACCTTTGCTTAGTGTTCAACACAGTGGCGCCTGTCCTGGGCACCGTGGCAGGGATGGGAAGACCCTGAGCGCGCCGGATGACGACCAGGCCTGGGGAAGCGGCCCCCCAGGGCTTCACTGCGAGACCTCGGGGAGGGGGAGAGCGTCAACAATTTACGAGGGTCCAGCCGCTGGGTCAGATCGAGACAAACCAAGTGTGGTTGGGTTTGGGTCAGCAGGCTGGAGAGCTTTCTGCTTTTTATCATTATCGTTTGGGGCCCCAAGGGAGGGTCTTGGGGGCCACCTGAGCCCCGAAGCTGGGGAACTCCTCAGAGCTGCTCATGTCAGGAGCCTGCAGAGAGGGAGGAAACAGCTGTACCGTGGGGCCACTCAGTGCCCAAGCAGCCTCAACAGCAACCGCCACCCTCTAGCCATTGGGCCTGCCCACCAGTGTGCCACCTCCCCCAGGACCATAGAGCAGGTGGGTGAGGAGAGCCGGCGGACCTTGTCGCTACTGCTAGCAGCCCAGGGAGCGTCCCGCACCACGAAGCCTTTGGAGGGGGCCTTGGACTCCTCATGCACAGGGGGCTTCAGGTAGCCTTGCAGAGCCTCGCTGTCCACTACGTCGGCCAGCTGTGGGCATAAGGGAGGGGCACCACCAGTCAGCAGCCCAGGCACCCACCTCACCTGGTGTTACCTCAGAGTCAGCCTGGATGCCCTCCCCTCGGCCCCTGACTCACGTATTCCTCCTCCAGATTGAGGATGTGGTCGATGGCTTCTTCCACATTCTCTGGGAGCCCTGTCACAGTGACACAGTTGGGGTCTGGGGCTCCAGTCTGTGGGAAGCGAATGTCCACCTGAAAGGAGTGCACAGGGTCAGCCAGAGGGATCCTGCAGCATCTGTTTCCAGTGAAGTGCTTCAAGTTGAGGTTGTGTCAGCAGGCCAATGGCTCCTGAGACAGTGCGCTGGCTGTCCCTGCCACACAGCTCCACCTTGCACACAAGCCATGCCATCCAGTGGCTTGCCAGCCTTGCCCTTGTGGCCATCCCTGGATGTCTTGCCAGCCTGCTGGGGTCCTGATCCAAAGGACCCCATTACAGTAGAGCCGCATGCCAGGCACCCCGAGGAGGTGGGAATGCCCACTTCTGGGCTTCTAAGCAGCTCCAGGACTCACCTTGAACTCATCCATGATTTTTCGTATGGCTTTGCCACGGGCTCCAATGATGCGGGCGTGAACGCGATGGTCCAGGGGGACATCTTCAGAAACCATCTGCTCAAGTTCACCCACGATCTTCAGGATGGCATCCCGGGCAGCTTCTGTGTTCTTCTCATACCCTGTGATGGTGATTTGGTCCTGGGGCTGAAAAAGAAGAAAGGAGTCAGAGAAAAGGGGAGGCCCTGCAGGGCTGGTCTGGGAGGTGGCCCCAGGCAGATGAAGCAGGCAGAGGCTGGAGGGCTGAGTGAGTTTGGCTGCACCTTAGGGGAGAATGAATCAGCTACCAAGAAAAAGGAGGTGGAGAATGCAGGTAGCACACAGAAAATGACAGATTAATGATGTTCATTCGACACCTGCCTCTTCCCAAACCCCACCAAGAAGACAACCTATCCAGGACTAGAAGGGACCCCTACCCACAAAGACGGAGGGGATACAAGCAGGTGGGTGTGGATTCTAGGGCAGTGGCACCTCCAGACTGTGCCAGACGGTGGAATGGGAGGAAGAGTGGACGCAGAAGAGCTGCAGTTCTCCAGCTTCAGGACAGAGCAGCGGGTAAGATGCAGAAGGAGCAAAAGAAGGAGAGGGGAGCAAAAGAAACCAGGGACAAGGGGCTGTGGCTTGTGCCAACCACGAGATCAGACAGTGGGGGAGGCGGACTCTCTGCTCTCTACAGGACGCAGCAGAGCCACCTCTGCAGGTGGGAGTGATGCTCATAGGAGTGGCTGTGTGTGGAGAGAGGAGCCCATGCTCCAATATTAACTGAAAAAGCTAGTAGTTATGGGAAGATGGTGACCGGCAACAGGCAGGAGTGGGGCCAACAGGTCCCAGAGCGCCACTTTCCTGACAGCAAGGTGACTGAACCTTGGGAGCTGGCAACAGCGCCGCACTGTTCACAGAATGAGGCGGCCAAGCGGAGGCAGAGTGGGAAGGCCTGCTGACATCCTGGAACGGTGGACTGAACACCCAGGACAGGAAGCCCTGCAGGACATGCTGTGGTGGGTGAGGGGCTGTGGTTGGAAGGCCTGGAGAGCTGCTCTGGATGCTCTGTGGGGTACAGCAACTGTGGTCAGCAGGTCGTGCTGACTTTCATGGTGTGCATGCAAGAACTGGCTCGTGTCCAGCAGGCAGAGACTCAGCAGGACAGCTGGAGCCTCCACTAACAACAGTGCCACCCTGGAGGCCCAACCTGAGGGCAGGAAGGCAAACGCATATGCAAGAGCAAGCCAGAGATGGAGCGGAGACAGAGGGGGGAGAGGGCTGCCTTCTGTTTCGTCCTGAGACAGAAGGCCATCTTCAGATATAACTACAAAGGAGCTGGACCCTGGAGTTCCGTCCACCTTCCCTAAGAGCCCTGAGAGCTACAGAACAAGCTGCTCCATCGCACCATGGCTGGGAAAGGAGCTGGCTGGACCCCAGCTCCCCATCATGACTGGGCAAGTATGGAGGGGGCTGGAGCGGTGGCTCAGCAGCACACACATAACTAAGTGTTGGGGAAATAAAGGTCAGATGGAAAACCAAATAAAATGGATATTCTTTTTTTAAAGAGAGAGAAGGACAGTGTATGTGAGAGAGAGGGGATCAATTTTTATTGAGTTTTTCACATGGCTTTCATTGCCCTGACATTTGGTTGTGTACGTGGGTGCTGGAGCTTGAACTTGTGTACTTGCACATGCCGGGCAAGAGCCGTAACTGCTGAGCCACCGCTCGAGCCCTCTCTCTCTCTCTCTCTCTCTGAGCAAGCAGGCACAAGGAAACACCCCAAGGTCCCAGGGACACACACTAGGAAACCTCACCTAATGGGTAGGGACCAAGACGTGGCCCACACCTCAAGCTAAAAGCAGATGCTAAGACCTGCCCCAACTCAAGAGCACGACCGGAGCTGGTCACATGTCCAGGTCAAAGCAAAGGCTCTTACCTGGCTCCCATCATCCTTGTCAGGAAACTGGATGTTCACGTCATGCTCCAAGCGGATCTGGGTGATCACTGCCCCCTTTCTTCCGATAATTTTGGGATGGTATTTGGGGTCTACAGTGACGCTCAGCTTAAAACTCCTTAGAGCCTAGAAATGACATGCAATAGTGAGGGGTGAGCCTCCGCCTGCAGCCAACCCCCTCCCCCCATACCAACCTCGTCCCCAGAAAGACACAGACACACCCTTGTCCTGCAAGCACCGGTGAACCCCAAGTTCCAGGGCATCCAGACATCTTGCCTGACCCCTGCCACCTTCCATCAGCTGCTAAGAGTGAGAGCTAGCGATGCTGGTCACTTCAGGAAATAGGTGCCTGCACCAGGGCCAGTGGTCAGGGAGGTGGGCACCCCTGCTCAGGGGTGCAGGTGACAGCTTGCATTCCTGGCCCTGCTTACCTACCTGTTACCTGGGGATCTGAGGAACTGATCTTAAGAGAATGCTCTGGTCTTTTAAAGCTGAGTTATGGAAGAGGCCAAGCAGGTGGCAACCAGAATGTCCAGGAAGAGACAGTCCTGCAAGCCTGTGGCCCCTGGTAATGCCGTGGTGACAGGTGTTCACCAGGAGCCTTGCTGGTCTGTGAGCCTACTCAGCACCACCGCTTTCCAGCTCTCACATCACCCTTGCTCCTGTGCAGCGGGCTCTCAGAGTCCTTCACACACAGCCCTGCCAGAGGCAGGGTGGGGGCTTAGCCCAGTAAGCGGGAAGAAGCCTTTGCTTCTTGGCCTTCAGCTGCTGGGACCTGAAGCTGAGGCCCAAGCCTCTACACTTCCTACAGGGTCTGCAGCATCAAAATGTCACCTCCTGAACCTGCAAACTGATGCCACTGTCCAACTGTCATTTTCATGATAAGAGAGAGTAGCTTGTCCTGAACTCCTTCCACACAAGATCTCTGGGCCCTGACCCCACAGTGGCACTGACTGCCTGGCCTCACTTCTGCTCTGGAGTCTCAATGGTGACCAGGGTTGAGGACCTGGAAGAAGCCTTGCAGGGCATGTCCTGCCATCCCTGCCCATACTCACCCGGTCCTCCTGCTCAGCCAGCAGCTCCTTCACACGCTCTAGCAGCCCTGCTTTGGCTCGGTCCAAATTCGCAGCAAGGCCGGTAATGGCAATGGCATCGGACTGCAGTTCTGGAGCTGGGACGTGAATGTTCACCTGTGTTGCGGGGGGCAGAGGGATGTCTTGGACCAGGCAGCAGGGGGTGCCGATCTGGCCCCTGGACACAACCCCAGGCTGGGGACCCAGGGAACAGCACCGGGGAGTGGCTCAGCCACAGAGCAGCGGGCAGCAGTGCCGCAAGGGTCCAGGAAGGACAGCCAAGGAGCTGTGGGTGGGAGAGCACAGCCACGACCATCTCCAGGTTAAGGGGTTTACCTCAAACTCGTCCATCATCTTGCGGATCCCACTTCCCTTCTGCCCAATGATGTAACGGTGAAGGTCAAAGGGCACCTCCACTTCGATGGTGACTGGTACCAGTGCCTGCAGGGCAGGTGGGGGAGGGTGGGTTGGGAGCAGATAGACCTGCAAGCTCCAGGGCATGGCCTGAGAACAGCTCTTTTCTGTCCCTCCCATCACTGCACCCTGCTAAGCCACCTGGACCTTAAACCTGTGAAAACAGCAATTGGACAAGGCTCCAGCCCTCCTAAAGAGCTGGCCTGAGGCCCAGGAGAGAGGTGGGCACTTGAGGTCAACATGGTACTCTCCTGGACAGCAGACTCACATGCCTGTCCCCACTCAGGCCCAATACCTACTGCTCTCACCCTTGGCCTCTACAGGCAGCTGTCTGTCCACCATGAGGCGGGTGTGTGCCCACTGTAGTGCCACCACGCTCACGACAGGCCCCAGCATGTAGGTGGCATGCACAGGCCCTGAGCTGGCTTAGCTGGACCCCAGAATCCTGGAGGAGAGGCTTCTCTGGGCCCTGTGTCTGGTCGAACATGGGCCCGTGGCCTGTGTTCACACCTCAGGAACAAAATGAGGAGACCACTCTCTGCCACCCCCAGGTAGCTGCCAGGACCCTCAGGGGGCTCAACATACCTCCAGGGCCTCCTTGGCAGCCTCACACTTCTCTCTCCGCCCAGAGATGGTGATGATGTCGCACCTCCTGGGAGAGCCGGGGTCAGCCTCGCGGCCCTCCCCAGCTTCATCCCCATTCTCCTGAATGGCCGGCTCTATGCTATGAGCTGGGGAGAAAGGGAAGGGCTGCTGACCATGCTCTGCAGCAGGTGCTTCTACGTTCAGAACCAAGCTTTGGTTAAGCACCTACAATATGCTCTGTGGGAAAATGGAGGCAAGGCCACCTGTCTCATGTGGTACCCTTTCTCACCAGAAACAGTGCCAACGGTGACTATCACACAGGTGTGAACGAGGCACACCAGTGAGCTGCAGGAGCGAGAGGCACTCAGGGAGAGGCCAGCCCCTCATGCCAGAGGAAGAGGAGTCTCAGAGCAGAAGGGCAAGTCCAGTAGGACGTCGGCCAGGTGGAGTGGCTCCACGGAGGCCAAGGGCCCAAACAGAAGCCCGACAACATCTGTCACCAAGTGAGACTGCAGCCAGGCGCTCACGCGAAACCACTGAGTGAAGACCTGAGACAGTACTGGCTGCAAACTGTAGTGCCAGCTGATGTCCTTCGCCTTGAAAGCTGGACAATGACTGACCTAGATAGACAGCAAGGCCCCACAGTGTGGCCACATGGGAGGATATCCTGGCTGAGAGCACCTATGCACACGATGCTGGACCACTGTGCGTAGTGTTGGCCACAAACAGGCAGCTCTGTGAGGTTCACTCTCCAGGTGTGAAGCTTATCAACCTGGCAGTCCTTGTGACTACACATACACCTGAGCAGCATGGCCTAGCTGCCCTCCTCGCAACAGCCAGCAACACCACTGCAGGATCCCTGACGCCACACAGGACCACAGGGGCAGATCCACACAGAGGGTGCCCAGGCAGAATCAGGTGACAGGCAGGGAACATTCCCCACCATGGTGTGCAGCAGGCAGAGAAGAGGCTGCTCTGGACAGGGCCATGCAGACCTTTGCACACTCAAATCTGACACTGTAGATGCTGGCTCTGCCCAGGCCCAGCGCCCCGTGGACCCTGCTGCAGGCCTCTTCACAGAGCTGGGATCCATGGATGGTGCCAGAGCGAATAGGAACAGCCACCACTGGAGGACCCACCTGGGTTCTCCTCTCTGTCTGGAAACTTAATCTGAACGTTGTAATCCCGTGTGATCTGCTGGATTCTGGAACCCTTAGGGCCCATGACAGATCGATGGAACTTCTGGGGTATAGCACATTCCACTGTCACTTGAGCTTCCTGAAGGGGCACACACACAACAGAGAAGAATCAGGCTCAGATTTCTCGGGTCAGGGTCTGGCATGCAGCCACCTCAACAGACAGTCTGTCATGCGCACGCTCCATGCCTGCCTGCTCTTACGGAGTGGACTGCCGGAGGGTGTGGACAGGGCCCATGCCACACCTGTGTTGGACAGAAGGAGGCACCAGGCGCCCATGGAGGGGGTGTGCAGAGCCATGCAGCGCTGCAGTCCCAAGGTGGCTTTAGGAATGCCTGTCTTTCAGGTGACCACTCTAAGAACTCACCCTGACACACCCCCTCAGAGAGAGCCCTTATGTGGCTCAGGGGCAGCTCCTGCCTGGTATGCAGGTGACCCTGGGTCACATCTCCTGCACCGAACACGAACACCGCCTTCCAATGGCTGCTTCCCAAAGGCAGCACCCTCACTGTCCACGGCCAGCAGCAGAAGTGGAGGCGGGGGGCTGTGTGCCAACCCTGCTTGCCCTGGGAGGCTGCCGGGGGTGGGGGGTGGGGCCCACACAGCCGACCTGGGCCTCTCAGGCACTCACCAGGTCCTCGATGATTTCCTGAATGCGTTTCTTGGCTGCCTCCACACAGTCCTTGGCACCCTTGAGGATGACCTTGTCACTCTGTGTGCCAGAGCGTGGGAAGCTGACCATCACCCCACCATATTCTTCTGCTATCTCCCGCAAGACCTGGCCTCTTCGGATTACAAAATGTCGGTGATGCTTGGGGTCCACCAGCATGGAGTCTTCAACCACATTGTCCTGTGGCAATGAGAGAAGGAGTAGAAGATGAACCTCCCTACCCACAGTGCCAAAACAAACCCCAACACCCAGGGCCCGGCTCCCCACCAGGTTCTGGATCAGTGCCTCCAGCTCCTTCTGCGCCTCCCGCACAGCGTCCTCTTTCCCTATGATGGTGATCAGGTCCTGGTCCTTGTCCTCAGCCGCTGGGAATATGATGCGGGCTCCCGTGCTGTCGCGCACCTTGCGGATTTTGCCACCCCCTTTGCCAATGAGGAATTTGTGATATTCTGGCTTGGCTCGGATGTCCACAGTGAAGCTCTTGGTTTGCTGCAGAAACCAACCACATGTGCGTGAGCCCCTGCTGCCTGCCTGGGCCACAGTGCTGTGAATAGGAGTGCCCAGGGGACTGTGGCAGGCTTGCACGCTTCCCAGCATTCTGACACTGCACTGTGGCCCCAGCACAGGGCTGATGCCTCACCTCAACTAGCAGGCACACAGCCAGATGAACCACACCTGTGGCCTTCTCCACAGCCATTGGATTCACAGTGGCAGGATGGCCAGGTACAGACTCAGGACTCTGGTCCTGCCACTTACCAGCAACAACTGAATTGCTCCAAGAACACCTGGTGTCTGATCTGTGGGGTGCCTGGCAACATGCAGTGGGAGGCCCTGAGAGCTGGAGTCTGTGGCCCAGCAGGATGCCACCACCAGTGGAGTGGTGCCACAGTACCCTACTTTCCCACCCCAGGTCTGCCCTCCTGCACCTCAGTGCTGCAGTCCAGCCCATGCAGAGCAGTGACTCGCAGCTCAAACTGAGAAAGCCATGTATTACCAAGGTCCCAGCTGAGAGAAGAGCCCCAAGGCTTCACAGCAGAACAAGGCCTTTATCTGGTACCAAGAAACCAGGGTCCAGTCAAGGGGTGAGAGGTGGGGAGGAAGGAAAGGGAAGCGGTGGAGAATGAACCTGGCCACATCATGCTGTCATACCATGTGCACACATGGACAACACACGCAACAACAAATCCCATCAGTATGTACAACTACAATGCAGTAAAGAAAAAAAAATTAAAAAATCTGGAATTTCTTAATCCTTCCTAAGATTCTGGTAAAGGATTAAAAAAAAAAAAGAAAGAAATAAAAGAAAGAAACCAAGGCCAGCAAAAGCAGACACTGTGAGCTTCTTAATCACCAGTGTCTTCAGCAGACTGGTAGAAGAACAGTGGGAGGGGCTGCTCTGGAGGCCAGGACACAGGGTCAGTTCTTGCCTCTTTCAGGACCTGACATCTGGCCCACAGTATGAGAAATAATGACGAAGAAAAGATCAACACCACACAAAACATTAAAAAACCAAACTCGTGGGGGCTGGGGTGGTAGCTCAGCAGTTATGGTGCTTGCCAGGCACGCATGAGGACACCGGTTTAAACCCCAGCACGACATATACAACTAAGTGTACGAGCAAGGAAAACCATATGGAAAACTAAATAAAATTGATTCTGTCTCATTGTCCCTCTCTCTTAAAAACAACAACAACAAAAACAAAAAGAAAAAAACCCCAAAACTCCGCAAAGCTGGAACAGGTCAGTCACTTCAGGACTGGACAAAGACCACAGCAGCACCACATCCTCTCCTCTGCTGACAGTGGGACAGCAGGAGCACGAGGCACACAGAGGTCTCAGAGGCCAAAGACCAAGCACAAGGCCCTGGTGTGAAACCAAATGCACTTCCACATGCTGCAAGTGGACATGAGAAAACACTCTGTACACCATCACAAAACCACAAGAGAGACGTGTGTGCTGGAAGAGACAAAGCACCACCGAAGAACCGAGACTTAAAGACCTGAAGCGAAAACACCAGGGAGACTCGAGGCCCTGGGCCATCAACTCTCACCGATCCCAAGTCTAGACTCAGAACAATTCCAACAGAAGCCTGAGCGAGATGGGAAGACACGGGCCTACAACAGTCAAGGTAGTTCTGACACCCACTGGCACACAGACTTCCCAGCGGGACCAACAGTGCTACCAAGCAGAAGGGCCTGGAACAGACTCACATGTAGGACCTGAGCAAGGCCAGTTGTGGAGAATTCTGGGAGTGAAGGTTGACACGACTGCATGTATACTTGTCAAAACTGTAGGTATGGGCGCAGGAGCGGTGGCTCAGCAGTAGAGCACTTGCCCAGCATGCACAAGGATGTGGAGTTGGACATTGGGGGAAAAAAAGGACCTGGGTTTAAACCCCAGCACCACATGCACAACTAAGTGTCAGAGAAATAAGGGCCAGATAGAAAAATCCATGGTGTGCACACTGCACCCAGCTAAGTTTTCTCTATTGTCTTGTTCTCTATTTGTACCTGGAATGACCTTCAGTGACGGCACAAGGAAGGTACAAAGGCTGACTATGAAGTTGTTTCCTGACCTCCTATAAAGAAAGGTCACTTGGGTTCTCCACAGCGAGAAGAGGGACCTGAGGGAGGGCTCACCTTCTCCTCTGCCAGGTGCAGGAGCTGCTTCTTGGCCTTCTCCACGTCTGAGGAAGGGCCCCTGATGACAACTGTGTCACTTCCGGAGCCTTCCACAGGGAAGTGGATGTGGACGCCCCCACACTCCTCCATGATGGCACGGATCAGACGGCCCTTGGTGCCGATGAGAGAGTTGTGCAGCCTGGCAGGGATGGAGACCTCCACCTCGGCTATGTTGGCCTGAAAGCAAAGAGCAGCAGGGCGTCACTGGTGTGGAGAGGAAGAGTCCTGCAGAGTGGCCAAGTGTAGCACAGTGGCAGAGCACATGGCCTGAGGGCAGCTGGTCTCTAGCGGGCAGTGGGAGTCCCACATGCCAAGGGATGAGCCTTCCTATTAATGTAAACACTCTGCTTCTGTAAGGTGCAACAGCAGGGACTGGAGTGGCCCACCAGGGCACTAAAGCAGCAGATGAGGGGAGGACACAGCAGGGACTGGAGTAACCCACCCAGAAGCAGCAGATGGGGGGAGGACACAGACCGAACCTGAGCTGAGAGATCACCTACATGACATGAAGGCATCGCCCTGAGCAGGCCCTCATGCACCCTCAGGAGGAGTGCTGATCCATGGGCCTGATCCAAGCACAGTTCTGATTTTGCCTAAAAAACAAGTCCTAAAAGAAGCACCCCACTTTCACAACCAAGTGTCAGAGCCACAAAAGACATAGGATGAACTGATTCTCTTTCTCTCACAGTCCCTCTCTCTTAAAAAAAAAAAAACAAAAAACAAACAAACAAAAAATCAGTCTTCAGAGCGGGAGTGGTGGCTCAGTGGTTGGAGCACTGGAGTGCTTGCCTGGCATGTGTGAGAATCTGAGTTGGAACCCCAGCACCACATGCACCACAAAGTGTCAGAGAAACAAAGACCAGATAAAAAAATAAAAATTTCTCTTTCTTATTCTCTCCCTTTCTTTAAAAACAAACATACAAACAAAAAAAGCCCAACAATAACAATAACCAAAACCCAGTCTTCAAGGGACAGGCAGAAACAATCCGAGGACCTGGGTTCAAACCCCAGCACCATATGTACAACTAAGTGTCAGTGAAACAGGCCAGATGGAAAAATTAAAGATTAATTCTATCTTTCTCATTCTCTTCTTCTTAAAAAAAAAAAAAAAAAAAAAAAAAAAAAAAAAAAAAAAAAAAAAAGAAAATATCCCAGAAATGACATGTTTGGAGTAGCAGACCAAAGAAAGGAAGCAGATATTTACCACACTGTCTATATCTGAGGTCAGAGGAAAGATGGAAGGCACAGGAGGTTAAGAAGACTCACGCTGACCTCCTGGGGCCAAACCCATTCAGGTCTAAAGTGGAGAAAACACCAGCTGGGCTCACAGGACTGACATGGCAGAAGTAGTGAATCTAGAGGGCTGGACGGAGCGCATCCAGGCAACTGGGCTGGAGGGGAGGAGACCAGGGTGCACAAAGCCAACGTGAAGTGGGGACCCGAGGGAAGGGTCCATCTCCAGGTCACTCCACAGACACAGGCACTTCGCAGCCTGCCTGGAGCATGGTGCCCCCACAGGAGGACAGACTAACGGCGATGTCAGATGTTGTGTGGGAATAGGGTCAGGGAGCGGACACCGAGCAGAATCTGCGGCATGAACAGAAAACCACTGGCCCAAACACCTACACCCAGCCAAGAACCTTCTAAAATTGCAAGAAAGACTGAGTAGCAGACACACCCTGGGAAACTAAGGGACAGCTGTCAGATCGCAGGACATGGAGCCAGGTACAGCCACGGGGGAACCCCAGAAGTGGATTTTGTTATTCAAAGCTCTTAAAAACAAGTGTGACTCCGGAAAGGGCCAAGAGTGCACAGGGCGTCTTATGTGAGCAAGAAGGCAGGAGAGGCAGTCAAGAGGCACAGCATGAGCGGCCCTGGGTTCATTCCCCAGCACCGCAGACAAAAAGCCCAGGGCAAGGTAGAAGAAGCCAATGAAAGACAGAAAAAGGAATCAGGAAAACATTCAATTGAAAAGTGCAGAAAATCATGGGGCACAGGAGTGAAAGCTCTGGCTCCTGCCACAAGACAAGGACCCTGGGCCACGAGAAGGGTTGGCAAACGCTTGAGGTGCCCAGCTGAGGAGGCAGCACAGCTGAGCTACAACTAGGGCTCTTGTCTTCTGAGATGGCCAAATGAACCTGCCGCAGTGGACCCCTAGTGACTTCCTACGGTGGCAGCCAGGAAAGCCAGCAGGAGCAGTCACCAAGGACCTGAGGACTCAAGGGCTCCTTCCTGGCGGGTGCACTTGTACGCAGCCTTTTCTATTTTTTGGTTTTTTCGTGATGGAATCTGTCCTGTTTTCACAGTGGCTGTGATTTTCCACTAGGTTAGATGAAGACATAAAACTGGACTCAACTGCAGAGTCCTTCGCACTCAGGCTGCAGCTGCTTTCTTCACCGCCACACCTCAACACTCAGGAGGCAAAAACAAACGTTTAATGACAAAAGAAAACAGCAAAAAGAGAAAACCCAGCCATAGAGTCACCCTGTCAGTGACAGCTATGGGGGTAGGGGTGGGACTCACTGTCTAATGGGGTCAGAGTTTCTGTGACGAGAAAGTTCTGAAATGGACAGGGTGACAGCTGCACAGCACTGAACTGAAAAGAAGCCAGCAAATGCCATCCACGTTTGTCACACATGTGATGAAAACCAAGTATGTGGCACACACGAGTGCAGCCACAAACATGACCAAGTGCAAATACCACGACTCAAACCAGAGACTCAATTAGAAAACAACAGGGGTTGGAGTGGAGGCCTGGCGGTTACAGTGAAGATCCAGGTTTGAACCCCAGCACCACATACACAACGGAGTGTTAGAGCAAAGAAAGCCACATGAAAAACTAAATAAAATTGATTCTTTCTCTCATTGTCCGCCTGTCTTAAAAAACACAGCAAAAACAAAAACAAAAAAAAAAAAACAAAACAAAACAAAAAAAAACTGGAAAAGAAACTCACTTTAATGTCAGAGAAACGCTTTTTTTGCAAAGCCTGTCATGAGGCAGGCAGTGCAGCACGGGAAGAGCGTGATGCTCTATGCCAGTAAACTCGCCTACACGGGTACTGCACCAGCAGCTGAGGACCCATGCACAGGGAACTCCACCCTGCAAGAGGGAGGACAGTGGCCCTGCTCACATGCCTCCAGCAGGGTTGCGGACAGGGGCCAAGGGCACTGCTGGGGGCAGCTGCCTTCACTGGCTTGACAGCAGGAGTGATCTCACAGGAGCGCACAAGTCATGAAGATTATTGTACCTTGGCTTGCATGCTTTCTTTTTTTGAGAGATGGAGAGAGTGAGAGAAAGAGAGAATCAGTTTTATTTATTTTTTCATCTGGACTTTGTGTCTCTGACACTTAGTTGTGTATGTGGTGCTGGTGTTTGAACCTGCGACCTCTCACATGCCAGGTGAGTGCCATAACCACTGAGCTACCGCTCCAGTCCATCCCCTGGTTTTTTAAAAACTGAAGAAAATATCATATGCATCTTAAGATGGCATTTTTCAAGTAAAAATTAACATCAAGTGCTTAAGAAAACCAGTACCATGGTGGGTCCAGATGGCACTAGACTCCCAAGCTGCCAGCACTGCCCACTGACCCCACATGCTGCCCAGCACGGGAAGCACCTCCATTACCAGGTCTTTCTGGATGGACAGGATCCGGCTCCGGGCAGCTTCACAGTTGGCCCGCTTGCCTGTGATGACAATCGTCTCCGAGTTGCTGTTCTCAGCGGGGAGGTCAATCTTCGTGTTGCTTTCCTCACGAATCTGCAGAGGGAGGAGAAGGCAGGAAGCTAAGCAGGCCTCCCAAAGCAGGCACCCGTCCTGCCTGCCTACAGCCAGATGGCAGAGGACTACAGGGACAGCAAGAAAAGTCAAGAGTCAGGGGAAGAGATAGTCACCTTCTTAATGTTTGCACCTCCTTTCCCAATTATGTTCTTGTGAAACTGCTTGAAGATTGGAACAGAAATCGAATAGCTGTTTTCCACCTGAAGACAGAAGAGAGCATGCTGACCACCCATGCAGAGTGCAGTCTCTTGCTCCCGAGGCAGCACGAATGCCATCGCAAGCAGCCGCCAGCAAACAGGAATGTGGGACCTGCTCTTCTCCCCACCTACCCAAATGTCAGATCTGTCACGAGGGTAAGGGAGATCAACTGACGCTAAACAACCTGGCAGTTACAGTCCAGTGTCCTGAAACACCCTTTTATAAAAAAGTAGTATACTATGGCATCTGCATGCTGTTCAACCTGGTACCACCAGGTCTGTCCAGCACCTTGACTGGAACACTGGCTGGGGGAGTCCTAGCCATGTGCCAGGATGGGAGCTAGGTGAGGAAGGGATTCAGAACCCACAACAGGGCAGCACACAGACCCCAGTGCTCCTGGGAATCTAGCTCTCAGGCTGCAGCCAGCAGGGCTGACTCCCATCACCTCCCAGGGCAGGACCTATGGACACCTGGTAGCCTGTAGCCTTCCCATCAGTCCCTCTTTCGTACTTCCCAAACCTTTCCCCGCTGTTCTTTTGAGAAGAGCAACATCCTTCTGCACGTGCTGCACTTCTCCTACCAGGTGGGACTGTTTCTCTACCTGGGTATCTGAGGTTCCCTCAAGGAAACCAGATAACAGGGCATGAGAAAAAGGGAGTCTCCCACTTGAACTCACAATTCAGAAGTTCTGGAAGTTACTCCCTGTCTGAATGTCCACAGATGAGAGGTGCTGCCCCACTTTGTCCCAAGTCCCCGAGAGCAATCTGGTGGGACATGTGCTCTAGACCACCCCAACCCTGCCACACAGCAAAGTCTCTAGGGGCCCTACCAGGTCTGCCACCATCTTCTGCATGTACTTGGTGCATTTTTCCACCTCATTCTTGGGCCCTCTGAGTTGGACAATATCGCTTTTCTGTGCGGGGTCTGGAAAGTTGATGATGACCTGTGACAATGATCAGGAGACCGAGTTTCTTATTAGGACAAATGGGCCTAACACTCTGAATATTCCTGAAGTGCAAACCAGGTGACTCTCAGAGGATGAGCAGATGTCCTTGAGGCTGAGGGTGTAGCTCAGTGACAGCACGTGCCTAAGCCTGGGTAAGCCCCCAGGTTCCCTCCCCAGCACTGATGGAGGGCAGGGAAGAATGCCTCTGGGAAAACTTTACCTCTGGGAATTTGTCACGAATTTCACGGATCCGTTCACCTTTCTGCCCAATGATTGTGCGATGAAATCTCTGCTCAATGATTAGATCCTTTGTACGTTCATTTTCCTAAAAACAACAAGCATGGCTTGGTCCCTGTGGCGAGCCCCTCTCTTTAGGGGGCAGCAAGGTCCTAGGGGCTGTGCTGCACAGCCCAGCTGGTACCATAGCACCCCAGGAGCAACAGGCCACCTCCCCAACAGTGCAGCACAGAGAACTGGCATGGCAGTGACAGTCACCAAAGCAACCTGCCAACATCTGTTTCTGTAAGGGCCAGAGCAGGGCCCAGCACCTATATACACCAGGGGTTGATCCCTCCTGAGCAGAGTGGGTCAGACCTCTACCCTGGTGGAAAGTAAGGGCTCAACCTATTCAACATAGGGTGCTGGACCCACATGGTTCTCAACCTCCTCTGCATGCGCCATGAAAATGTTGGAAGAAACACAGATGAGCATGGGGACTGGGGGGGGGTAAGAATCAGGAAAGAGCATGACCAGTCCATCAAGCACTCAAGAGATCAGGTGGACCAGCCTGGCATCCAGACATGGAGTTCAGTGCTTCTGTGTAGGCAGGAGACACGGTGGGAAAAGGCACCCTGGGGAAGGGCCAGGGTGTGAAGGAGCTGGGATACTAGGCTAGAGACAGAGCTCAAGATGACGGGAGGGTGGCAGGAGGCAGGCCACACCCTGGATGACTGCTGAGGAAACTAACACCTCTGCCAATAACACAGAAACCTTCCAATGGAAGACTCTGCCCATGGGTCCTGGACAAGACAGAGAGATTGGGGTAAATCACTGCTGTATCTGACTTCCTTGGCTTCTTTGTTTTTTAAGAGAGAGGGAGACAGAGAGACAGAGAGAGAGAGAGAGAGAGAGAGACAGAGACACACAAAGAGAGAATCAATTTTTATTTAGTTTTGCATGTAGCTTTTGGTGCTCCGAGACTTCGTTGTATACGTGGTGCTGGGGTTTGAACCCGCATACTTGCGCATTGTGCATGCCAGGCAAGTACCGTAAGCACTGAGCCACCGCTCCAGCCCCTTCCTTGGCTTCTTGAAGACCCCAACTTTCATGTGCAGCCAGGCTGAGCATTGCTGTTGCATGGTTGTGTGCAATGAACTCCTACAAGCAAGAGTGCTCACGAGTTAGTGTGAACAGAAGCTCTGAGTCGTGCAGCCCAGCACTTCTGCTTGTGGGTGAAGAACACCCGCAGCAGGCATCCTGGCAAGAGTCACCAGGAGTCCTTTAAAAGTCCAGGGATGGGGCTGGAGCGGTGGCTCTGTGGTTACGGCGCTTGTCTGGCATGTGCATGAGTACACAGGTTCAAACCCCAGCACCCACATACACAAATAAGTGTCAGAGCAACGAAAGCCATGTGAAAAACTCAATAAAAATTGATTCTTTCACTTTCACTGTCCTTCTTTCTCTCTCTCTCTCGTTCTCTTTTTTTATCTTCAAAAAGTCCGGGGATCCGGGCTGGAACGGTGGCTCAGCGGTTTTGGCGCTTGCCTGGCAAGCACGAGGACCGGGGTTCAAACCCCAGCACCATGTACACAACTGAGTGTTGGAGCAACTAAAGCCATGTGAAAACCTAAATAAAGTTGTTTCTCTCTTTCTCTATCACCGTCCCTCTCTCTTTAAAAAAAAAAAAAAAAAAAAAAAAAAGGGATATTGTTGCAATCGCTGAAGGAGGCAACCAGGCATCTGGGAACCCCGGGGTGCTCCTGTGCTTCTCTAGCACAGTTTAGGGGGTGACAGAGACAAGAGAAGCTATTGATCTGGGGAGGATGAAAGACAGAGGCCCAGTAAGTAAACCCAACACAAGACTTCACATCCCAGGACGCTGCTGCTCAAAGGCATCCAAGGTAACGGCAGGGCCACACCCTCCTGGCAGGACTCACCATACGGGACGCAAGCTCCAACAGCTCCCGCTTAGCCTGCTGCACACCCTGTGGGTCGCCCTCAATGCGGATCAGGTTGCTCTTCTCGCTGTCTGGAGGGATGCGCACAGATACCTTGTACTGGTCTTTGATTCTGTTGACTTGGGACACAAAAGGAAACATATTTTGGATGCAGAAGCTACAACAGTTAACGAGAAGGGATAGGTCCAGATTCCCACTAAACTAAAATATCAATGAGGCCAAGTGTGGTGATGCACCCCTGTAATCCCAGTGACTCAGGAGGCTGAGAGGAAGATTGCAAGTTCAAGACCAGCCTCAGCAATTAAGTGAGACCCTGTCTTAAAATAAAAAAAGGCTGGGTAGATGTAGTTTAGGGGTTCAAAGCCTCTGGGTTCAATTCCAGTACCAAAAAGCAGAAAACAAAACAAAAAAACATCGAACAACTGGCCTCCAACAAGAACAGCCACTATCTATAATGAGAGCTGGTCCTGGTCTTCACTGAACAGCAGGGTTCTGCAGCACCAGTTCCCAGCCTTGACTGCAGGATGGCATTTCCCTGGAGGCTTCAAATACCACTGGGACCATGGAGTCAGAGGTTTGCTGGTTTGGAGTAGAGTAGGGGACCTTAGAACATTTACAAGATGCCAGGAGTTACTAAAGTGCACGTTTGGGGAACAATGGTTCAAATAAAAATTACATGCCTTAACTCAAGACAAAAATATTCCACTGGGGGGCTGGAGCGGTGGCTCAGCGGTTTCAGCGCTTGCCTGACAAGCACGAGGACCCGGGTTCAAACCCCAGCACCACGTACACAACTGAGTGTTGGAGCAACTAAGGCCATGTGAAAAACTAAATAAAGTTGTTTCTCTCTTTGTCTCTCACTGTCCCTCTCTCTTTAAAAAAAAAAAAAAAAAATTCCACTGGCCATCTAGAAGTATTCAGGGATCCTACTGTTGCCCATGACTCCAGCCTCAGCTGAGACAAGTGTCTGCTGTCTTCATAAAACAAGTGGAACTGCATACTCTCCTGCTGCCACCTGCCCATCTGAGATGCAGATCTCCACCCCCACCAAAGCCACACTGCCAGGGAACAAGGTTGGCACTGCCCACTGTGCAGTGAAGAAAAGCAGAGCTCTCCGCACAGATGCTCCGAACAGTGCACCTGCAGAGGCAGTACGGAGGCAGCCCGTAACAGGGGCTGACGCGAACAAGTGGCTGTTCCAGCTGGGTGCTGTGATGCACGCCTGTGATTACAGTGGCTCGGGAGGCCAAGGCGGGAGGACTGCATGTTCAAAGCCAGCCACAGCAACTTAGCAAGACCCTGTCTCAAAATAAAAATACAAAAAGGGCTGGGGATGTGACTAAGTGGTTAAGTGCTGCTGGGTTCAATCCTCAGTACCAAAAAATTAATTAATTAATTAATTAAATAAAGGGCTTTTGTAGGGTGGAACAATGGAGGACAAGAGCAGCAAGACCAACGTGGGCAGCAGATTTTAGACTAAGAAAAAGTGAAAAACAAGGGTCAGGAACTGGATCAGAAGAAACAGAACAGGTTCAATTCTTTGACCATGCTATGCCAAGAGGTTCTTCAATGCCTGGATGGCCCACATCAGAAGTTATGTCAGAGCTGTACCACTGTACTTCCTTGTAGCTCTAAAGTGAACTGCAGTTAACCAAGACAAAAGCACAACCACACAACCAAGTTCATGGTGGGTGCACAGAATAAGCAGTATGTCAAAGTGAGCACTGACTGAGGTCACTTGCACCTATAGGCTCCTGTCCCCATCACAAACTGTCATCAGAGAGAAAGCCTTGCGCCAGGCCCTGGTGCAGCAGGCGGGCTTCTATCTAACCACAGAAAGAGCTGCTTGGTGTCAGTCAGCTGTGTGGGCCACTGCACCCCAAGGTGAAATCCAGAGCGTGGAGCCATGTTTCTGAACACACAAGAACGCTAATGGGCGGGGACATGGGAGTAGCCAAGCACTCCCTTAGCACATTCCCAAGTCAATGCATCTTTGTGCTGCCCCTATAATGTGACCCACAAGTGTCCAGTGCTGAGGCTGCATGGGCAGTGACTGCTGGCTCAAAAGCACTCTCCTCACACTGACAGCCCTGGGCTGGAGTCCGTCAGATTGGCCAGCACTAGAAGCCACCCAGCAGGTCGGTGTAAGCTGGAGAGTGGCCTAGGCCTGCCTCCACTGTGGTTCCCAAGACACCCGAGAGGGCCAAGAAGATTAACTCCTCAAGGCGGGAGCTCACCCACTGGCCGCAGAGCCCTGCACTGACCATGACCCACAGGGGAAAAGAGGACCCTGCAGGAGGCCTGCCTGGACTGCCTGCAGCTGCCCCCGGCCCCAGCACTCACTGTTGGCTCCACTCTTCCCGATGAGGTGCCTGTGGAATCTGTGGTCAATGCTGATCTCCACATAGTCCATCCGGTTCACCTAGGAGAGCAGGGGGTAGTCAACAGAGACCAGCAGTCTGAGTCCCTGGGCCTGCCTGGTTATTTGAAAGGCCCATCTTTAGAGCTAAGGTTACCTCCACCTGGAACCTAGCACTCACCCAGCGAGTTACCCACAGGGGGACTTGGCTCAGACTGCCACCCACCCCCAGCACACCACAGCCTCCCCGTCATCAGCACAGGCTGCTCCCAGGGGTGACTCACCAGGTCTTTGACCATGCCTTCGATCTGTTCCTGGGCCACACTCACATCCTCCGTGGGACCTTCTAGGGTAATCCTGTCCTCGCCTTCAGTGAACTCGATGTGAACCTACCAGACAAGGACAGCGTGGTGCTGTTCCAGAGACATCAGCCCCGCATGCACCACTCGTCCCCAGACTGCTTCTTGGAAACATGGTGGGAGGTGGGGGGCAATCACATCCAGCAACACCAGAGAGGGAGGCTAGGGGTCACCGTTCTGGCATGAACCCTGTGGTCTGGCAGTCTTACTTTCTGCCAGGTCCTGTGGAGCTGGCCCCCAGAGCACCTGACTTAAGCAAAGGAACATACTGCTATGTGACCTGCTGTGATCCGTGGTTGTACAGAGTGAGAATAACAGGGACAGAATTTGGAAGTGAGTGCAGCTGTCTGAAGAGGTAGAGTGACTTGCTCTTACATAGCCAGGCTCATCACATGCAAAGCCAAGTTGGCGGAAAGGGAGAGCATTCACCAATACCTGGGTCAGCCAAGAGCCTACAGCCTGGGAAAAGGCAACAGGACTGGCACATGGGACACTAGTCTCAACCGAGCAAGCAAGGCTGGCACATGGGACACTAGTCTCAACTGAGCAAGCAGGACTGGCACATGGGACGCTAGTCTCAACCAAGCAAGCAGGGCTGGCACACGGGACACTAGTCTCAACTGAGCAAGCAGGACTGGCACATGGGACGCTAGTCTCAACCCAGCAAGCAGGGCTGGCACACGGGACACTAGTCCCAACCAAGCAAGCAGGGCTGGCACACGGAACACTTGTCTCAACCAAGCAAGCAGGACTGGCACACGGGACACTAGTCTCAACTGAGCAAGCATAGCACTGCAGCAGCTCTGCACTTCCCTTCTTCAGTTCCCTGTCACCCCTTTGGTTAAATTGAAGTTTATCCCATTTGTGAGGATGGAGATCAAGCCTTGGGCCCTGCTAGCACGATGCCAATAAGCCACCCTCCACCTGTCTCCCCACTGGTAAGGACTGCAACGCACAGCGTGAAAAGGCCCCTCAAATTCACATGTAACACCATCTGTATCAAGATTTGCTCTTCAAACTCCTATGAAGTCATTAACCATAATTATTAAGTGGTATGTTTCTGAAGATGTCTGTTAAACCTAGCAACATACATCCTCTTTGGTTACAAAGACCAAATTCATCCTGCAATCCCATGACTAGCTTCACAAGCTGGCTGTGTCCAATAGGACAAATCAACCAGACCACATGCCAGTCTTTCAAGGCTTCCACAGTCTACACACCAACAAAACCATTAGACAAAAGCGATGAGAGAAGAGTGTGTCCTTACCTTGGGCATCTGCTGAGTTATCTTGGCCAGGTTCTGCCCTTTCTTGCCAATGATGAAACGGTGAAGCCAGGAAGGGGCAGAGACCGAGGAGACTGTGAAGCTATTGGCCTGGGGGAACAGAGAGCAGACTTGCACGTTTGTGGAGCTCAAGATCACGTTAAAACAGAATCCAGACTGTACACTCAGAGCTGAGAGATATGCGTTCCCCCTTTTTGGGAACAGGCCCACAGGATGCAGATTGACAGAGGCCCCAGCACACCTCCCTCAGGGGCAGCTACCTTGGCATAGACCTCAGTCAGGGCCTGCCCCAGCTTCTCTGGCTCCCCTCGCAGGATCACTGTCTCAGAAACACTGTCTGAGGGTGGGATCTCGACGGAAACGCCAGTCCTCTCCAGGATCTCCTGCAGGGAGTTGCCTTTCGGCCCGATGACATACTTGTGCTGGGATTTCTTCACTTCCACTGCGATGGTTGTGGTTTTCTTTTTCTAAGCAAGAGCACCACAGGGACGGTGAGAGGCAAAGGTGCAGAGGCAGGCATGGGCATAGACCTCCACTGCTAACAGGAGGAAGCGTGTGTGCCAGGGGCCCCAACCAAGCCTCCCCAGAAACTCCGCTTCTCCAGGACAGGCCTTTCCCTGAGACTAGTCACCCCCAGACAGTGATGTCAAGGAACAAGCCTCAGACCTCAGACCTGGTCAGCAGGAGTGAACAGTGTAACTAAAAACATGAGGGGCAGAGCAGAGCATCAACCAAATCTCCAGACTCAAACCCCACTGTCTGCTCCACTCCTCCATGCTGCACACCTTTTCCTCGTAAATCTTCTTGATGCGAGCCACAGCCTGGGCCAGCTGCTCCTTCTCTCCAGTGAAGACGATTTCTGTCCGGTTGACACTTGGAGGGGGGATGTTGATGCGTGTCCCTGTCTCCTGCATGATCTCACCAACGAGTCTATTGTAGGGCCCAGCAATGAAGGGGTGGAAGGCCTTCTCCACCTCCAGCCTCTCTACAGCACGCTTGTCCTGGAAAGCACAGGAGGCTCTGGTGAGGACACTGAGGACAGACAGGGCTTCCCCCAGAAGGTGGCAGCCTTGAGCAGCAAGGCTGGCGCTGGGCAGCTGGGAGGCCTCACCTGCTCAGCAGAGATGAGAAGGACCTCGTGGCGAGCTTTCTCGATGCCCTCTTTGGTGCCAGTGATTTTGATCTGATTGCTTGGGTCATCTGGGCGTGGGATCTGGATTTTGGTTGCAGTTTTGAGCTCCAAGTCTTGCAACTTCTCTCCATTTTTGCCAATCACAAAGCGATGGTGCTCTTTAGGAATGGCAACAGTTGCTGAAGCCTAGGGCAGTTAGCAAACCAAAGAAAAGAAGAACACAAGCAGTTCTATGCAGTGCCTTTCTCCACGAGGCAAGGAGCCCTCCGGCTGGAATGCTCACCAACTGACCCCTACTGATAGCATGGTATGAAGCCAGGCCAGTGCACCACAGCTCACCATCGATAGGAGCTTGTGCCTTCAGAGGGGACAGAGGAACTGTCAAAGGCGGGACAGGAAAAGCCAAGCAACTACACACCCAGCAACTACTGCTGTTGTGAATTTCTTACTACTTGTAATGGGGAGAAAAAATTGACTCTGGAAGTCAGCAGTGCAAGCTCACATAAACAACGGCCAGCTAGCCCAGCACAGCAGGCATACAGCCTGGGGCTCCATCCCCAGCACCACGAAAAAGCCCAACAAAAGGCAAAACATGTATTATAAACTGGACAACAGGGCTGGGTGTGGAACTTGTTGGTGGAGCGCATGCTCACCATGCCAAGGTCCTGGGTTTGACCCCTAGCATTGAAATAAAATAGTTGGCACTGATTAAAAATAAATAAATTGGAAAACACTCCTTAAAAAATCTAAAAGAGAAAAAAAATCTAAAAGAATGTTTTAATCATAAAGATGTCAAGTCTTTTTCTTTTTTTTTTTTTTTTAAGAGAATATATTTTAATTCTTTTTTCATCTGGTTTTTGTTTTTCCTTTATTTACTTTGTGTATGTGGTGCTGGGGACTGAACCTGGAACCTCACGAGGCCAGGCAAGCGTTCTCCCCCTGAGCCACCTCTCTAACCTAAGATGTCAATTCTTATAAGATTAATTTTATTAAAAAATCACTGCAGTTCTGAGCAGAGTTGACTAGAAAGCTTGCATGGGAAGACAAAGAAAGAGTAGGCCAGGGAAGAAAACCCTAGGGTCTAACAGCTCAGGGTTGAGGCGGTGATCAAGGTACTAGATCAGCCACCACGAGGAAAACAGGAAAACCCCAGCACAGAGACAGACCAGTGGGACAGGACTGGAAACCCGGAGGCAGACCTGCACTACTGTGCACAGGGTAGTTGCTCCAGCCTCGTCCCTCAACCCATCTGAGATACATCCAAGGGAGACAAGTCCTTACCCAGGCCTTAAAGACATGCGGACAGACTTTCTTATGACCTGGAAGCAAGACAAACTCTCCTAATAATGACTCAAAGTGACACAATCAATGTGACCACTTAAAAATGGAATATATAAAACATACCAAGATCAACAAGTGAATGACAGATTAGAAGAATCATGTCTTTTTTTTTTTTTTTAAGAGAGAGAAGGGGGAGAGGAAGAGAAAAAAAGAGAATCAATTTTATTTATTTTTTCATCTAGCCCTTGTTTCTCTGACACTTAGTTGTGTATGTGGTGCATGGGCTCACATGTGCCAGGCAAGCACTCCAACTGCTGAGCTACCACTCCAGCCCCTATTTGTAATTTTTATTAATGACAAAGTTTTTTTTATGGGAGTGGGGACTGACTGAACACAGGGTAACACGTATGCCAGGCAAGCACTCTTCCACTGAGCTATACCCCAGTCCTTTTAATTTTGTTTTGAGACAGCCTCTCCAGATTGCTGAGGCTGGCCTTAAACTTGCAATTCTCCTGCCTTAGCCTCCTGAGTAGCTGGGATTATAGGTGTACACCATTGTACGTGGCTTCAAATAATATTTAAAAATTGAAAATAAACTCAAACAACTGAGCCTAACTGCATAGAACAATCTAGAAAAAAGAATTACTGGGCTGGAGCAGTGGCTCAGGGGATAAAGCACTTGCATGGCATGAGTGAGGATCCAGGTTTAAACCCCAGCACCACATACACAACTAAGTGTTGGGGAAACAAAGGGCACATGAAAAAATAAAATTGATTTAAAAAATTTTTTTAATTTCCGTTTTCATCTGATCTCACAACTTTCCTCTCTTACAAGCTTCCCTTTTCTTAGCTCTCTGAAAAGGCCCATAAACTCTTGACAACCCTGTTGCTCCATTGTATCTAGATGGCATCTCTTACTGAATGTCCTACTCAAGAGGCTGGGGAAAAACAGCTGACGCAAGACTAGCTTGTGACGCCTTTCTACTGTAAATGACTGAGATGGGCGGCTGGGGATGAAGCGAGCCTGAAGGGGCGGCTGGCAGAGCTGAAGCAGCTCCAGCGGCGCCCAACGTCCTCCACTAAACATGCAGAGCAGCAGTACATTCTCAGCAGTGTCAGGGCACAAGCACCAGGGGCTCTTGACAGCTCCTGCTCTCCACAGGGCCTGACAAATGACGGGGTAGACATAGAGAACCA
The DNA here is from genome assembly GCA_004027875.1 of Aplodontia rufa. Classification (NCBI taxonomy): domain Eukaryota; kingdom Metazoa; phylum Chordata; class Mammalia; order Rodentia; family Aplodontiidae; genus Aplodontia; species Aplodontia rufa. The sequence continues at coordinate 98,550 of PVKS010000156.1, forward strand.
CACCACAACCCTTACCCAAGTGAGGCAGGGATCACCAACGGATGAGAATGCTGTTGAGCATGCCCAGCACAGTGGCACACACCTGTAATCACATCTCCAGAGGCTGAGGCAGGAGGATGGCAAGTTTGAGGCCAGCCTCAGAGACTTGGTGAGACCCTGTCTCAAAATAAAATATAGCAAGGGCTGGGGGTGTAGCTCAGTGGTAGAGCACTCCTGGGTTCAATCCCTAATACCAACTAAATAAAACAAAACTATTATGCCAAAGACCAACAAAAACATTAAACAGCACGAGTGAGGCTAAAGACACTGCCGTCTATTGACCAATCTCAGAACCACCAGTGACTATACCAAGTACACAGCACCACCTGCACATCTCTGTTAGGCTGAATGTGAAAGAGATCAGTCCACCACAAATCACCAGGGCAGCAGAAGACACCGCCTTCCACAAATCAATGGCATCAGAGGTTGGGCACAGCTGTCACACTATAGTCACAAGCTACTTAGACCCTGGTTGGACACTGCTTTGAACAAGCCAGCTTAAAAGCTACTTAAGATAATGAGTCTAAACACAGACTCAACCATGAATGTATCAGTACCTCTACTAACTGTATTAAGTGAGCTAAGGACACGATGACAGACAGAGCTGGGGACAAGGCTTTGTGGTAAAACATTTGCCTAGCATGCAAGAGGCCCTGGGCCCCATCCCCAGCACTGCTGAATCAAGTGGCAAGGGACAGAATCCGGTGCACACACTCACTGACCTTCCCCCTGCGATCCTATGGTGCTCAGCCAAGTGCCCTGCCACTCCTACAATGATAAGGCGGCAGCAGAGCCTCAGAGCCTCTCATGCACCAGCCACATGCTCAACGCTCACAGCAGCATTTTCATCCCGGTGACCAGCAACTGTGTAATTCCATGGCCAGATGGGGATATGGGACTGTCCCTGGGCCCCATGTGGCTTAGTCTGTGCCAGTGCAGAGTCACCAACTATGTCATCCTAGAGCCACTCCCACTGGAGCTGTGGGTGCTCAGCGGCAGATGGGAGAAACCCCTGCTTCTAAACAAACCTGTCTAGGGAAAAGGCTATCGTGTGACATTTTAGTGAGGCTCTCTACCTTCTTCTTGCTCTTGGGGAAAAGGACATCAGAACTTTACATACTCCAAAGGTTCTCAAATTCCAAATATCAGCACTGTCTGCCAAGGATTGCGAGGACAGAGAATGGGTCTAACACAAATGAAATCTGCCTAGCTACACGGAAGGATTGCTAGTTCCAGGACAGCCTGGGCACCTCAGCAAGACCAAGTCTCAAAAGGCTCTAGGTTGGAGGCTGGAGTGGTGGCTCTGTGGTTACAGCACTTGCCTGGCATATGCAGGTATGCGAGTTCAAACCCCAGTACCATGTACACAACACGTACACAAAGTGTCTGAGGAATGAACGCCATATCTCCTCTTTAAAAAAAGGTTCTAGGTTTGATTACCAATACTAACAAACAAACAAAAAGGAAAGAAAAGCAAGTTCTGAAACGGTAACATGTATCTCAACACTAAACATGGTGTTTAGCAAACAGCGCTGGTTCATATGCGCTGTCCGGGAATGGCAGTTCAACACGATCCACAAGTCCAGTTTCCTTCTTAGTGTCTCAACACTGGGACAAGCCTTGAATGTTAGGCACATCCACTCTAAGTGCTGAAGAGGCAGGTGTGCCAGTCCTACTGCAACGCCAATTCCAAACAACTGAACTGTTCTACTGGTAGAAGAGCAGTGAGGCGCTAGCCTGCCAGAAGCTGGGGCCACCCACCTGAGTCTGCAATCTAGCAACAATGTCCTTCCGGGCTTTCATGACAGCATCCAGCTTCCCTGAGACCATGATGGAGAGGCCTTGGTCTTTGGCCAGAGACAGCTCCAGGTGAGCGCCAGTCCTCTGCATGATCTCGAGGCAGATTTTTGCTTGTTCACCTTCTCCAAACTGGTTCATGTCTTTATACTTCCTCTCCTCCAAGGGCACATGGAACACCTGCTCAGGAACCAAAAGTGGGGGGAAGTTAAGATGCCAGAAAAGAGAAGGAAAAAGGAGAACCACCAACAGTCCCCTGAACTGCACTGTCCCAGGGCAGTCAGAGGCTCCATCCGGAGGCTGGCCTTTTGCACCCATCCAGAGGAGCAAAGAGCTTTAGGCAACAGGAAGCTTGTGGAGGGGACAAGCAGGCAGCGGACACTGAGGATGGCTGGCAAGGCTGCCCCAGAGACAGCAGTGCCTGGACAAGGAGGAGAGAACAGGGGCAGGCAGAAGGGCAGTGAGGGGAACAGGCAAGGAGCCGAGAGGTGCCAGAGACAGCATGTCAAGGTGGCTGCCTGGATGCTCTGTGATAATAGTCAGGACACATTCTGCTTAATGTCTAGGGAACAGGTGGAGGAGATGTAAAAGTGGAGAAAGAGGGAGCAACTACTGCTGGCTAGGGGCTGGAGCCACAGAAAATCGTACTTAACAAGATTACTGCCACAACAGCAATCAGGTCACAACGGGAAGAAGGGGATCCAGTTGCCAGGTACCTTGTTTCTTTCTTTCTTTTTTTGGTGCTAGAGAGCAAACCCAGGGCCTCATGCATGCTAGGCAAGCACTGAGCCACATCCCCAGTCGGATCAGTTGCTTTTGAGTAGAGAGGGACAATGCTTATCAGTGCATGGGTGGCAATTCCCCTCCATGACCAGACATAAATTCAGTGCAAGCCCACTGACATCTCAAGTTCAGTTCTCAGAGAGAAGGGTTACTGATGTCAGAGGAACACAAGAACCTGCTTTCAGACAGACCAATAACTGATGGACCTGGAGGGGTGGACAGTTGGGGGCAGTTTCAGCAAGTGAGAAGCAGGGCCCACAAATGCAGCAAATGCCACATGTGGGCGACCATCGACCAGCCCTCAGCGTGCCAGGAACAGGTGCATGGTGGAGGCCTCCTCCTTGCACCCGCCAGAGCACCCTCGTCTCTGCACACTCAAAACCCTTCGTCAGACTACTGCTTCCTATTGGATGGACGGGGTCAGAGAGAAGGGTGGCTACCTGAGTGATGACGGAGGCCTTGATGGGCCGGATCTTGTTACTCCAGGCCCCAGCAGGTTCCTGGGCACTTTCCAAGCAAGCTGCTTTCTCAGGAAGTGGAGGAAAGGCATCCTTGTAGGTTGGAGGGTCGCTCTCCTCTTCTGAATTTAAAGTGGCCACTGGATCAGCCACCACACGTGAGAGAAGACACGACTTTCATCACCGTATGAAAGAGTCACTTGGAGGGTTTTAGTGAGAGCCCTCATTCCCAGTAGAGGTAAAGGGTCCACTGGTCACCAGGCCCACCACACTCCCAATGTGTGAACTGTACTGGGCCTGACAGCTGAGCAATATCCATCAACAGCCAGGCATAAGGACAACACTGAGCACCCATCCACACTGGAAGTGGGGGTGGCCTCTGCAACAGACAGGTCACCATCTGAATCTAGGTTCACCACCGCCTAGCTGCATGGATGTGCTGCCCCTCACAGTGCTGACAAGCTCAGGGGCTGGATTCTGTCTGTGCCACTTTCCCTCTTAGGCAAGGGAAGCACCAGAGACGGCTCTGGGCAGCTACACCAACAGAAAGACCTGGAACCCAGTGCTCAGCCAGGTGAGCACAGGAGGCACCTTGAACGTGCACATAACAACGTGGCCAGCAGGTCAGAGGAAGTGGTCTTAAGATCTAATGAGTTTAGGGCAGGAGTGGTGGCTTAGTAGTTACGGTGCTTGCCTGCATGTGCAAGAACCTGGGTTCAAACCCCAGCACCACGTACACAGCTAAGTGCCAGAAAAACAGAACCCAGATGAAAAAATAGATAAAAAGTTGATTTTCTTACTCTCTCCATGTCTTTCAAAAAATAAATAAATCAGTATAAATGGAAGAACTGATAATTGCTGGAAAACTTTGTAACAACTTGGAGTATAGTAATCTACTCCTTCAATAGAAAATCGTAAGAAATCTTCATTCAGATAAAGTATTTTTAGATAACTTAGTATTCAGATCAAAATATCCTAAAGTTATAGATCTGGTGTGTACCAGATTATGAAGGAAAAGAAAAAACATGTCTTTTTTTCCCTTTTACATTAACATTAAAGAAATGTTGGAATGACAATGTTTTGACATAGTGGGTTACTAAGATACATTAAAATTAATTTCACCTGCTCCTTTCTACTTAATGAGGCTGCATGTGTGGCTGGCATTCCACTCCATCAGAAGCTAGGTCCAGCCTTCCTCCTTGAGGAGGTGCAGGGATGCTTTGGGACACTCCGGGCCAGGCTGCAGTGACTTTGGAAAAGACCCCCGTAATCACCAGTGCTCAAGTCCACAGCTTACCTCTCACTGGGCCTGGATTTGTCCTTCACACCTGGCCAATCATAAACTTACACACCCAGCAGTGCAAGATAGAGGGCGCAAGATGGGAAGGGCAAAGACACTTTTAGAAAGGCATGAGACCTGGCGGGAGTCTGCAGAACCTGAAGGAAACATTACCTTTGATCTGCTGGGGAACCAGGCCACTTCGGTGCTCAGCAAAGCTCTCCTGGGTCAAAACTGCAACGGAGCTCATGGTTGATCTCACGCCCACACGTAATCCGGGTAAACCACTGCGTAAGAAGAACGGCATCAGAGAGGAGAAGTCAAAGCCAAGTCTCTCCACTGTCTCTGAGATGGTTAACCCAGATTTTAACTAAGGGTTTTATTCTCATTTGCCAGCAAACTGTAACTTTCCATTTTCTTTACAACCTCTAAGGTGAGCTGGTCCCTAAACTCTCACCCAGGGATGAACAGGAGAAAAATGAAAGCAAACGCAGGTACCAGGACAGCTGGTCAACTGTCCTCTCCAAAGGTGCCTGTCATCGAGGGGCTCTGGTTAAGAGACCCAGTGCGAGGATGCTCAGGGTTGGAGAGGCTGCAGGAACTACCCTGAGTCTGCACCACCCCTCAGTCACAGAGGCCCTGGGACCACTGGACCCAGCTCCCTGACACAGATCAGCAGCTGCACGTTTCTCCTAAGAGCTCTCTTTCCATTATTCTGTCAGTTTGTTCACCATGTGTCTCCAGAGGTTTACAGAATGTTTCACACGGCGATTGCTACAAAAAGTCAACCAGGATCCCAAGGTGCTCATCCAGGCCCTGAATCCCAGGCATAGAGGAAGCAGCAGCCTCAATGCTTTGTGGTGACAGCACAACAGGTTCACACCTGGTGCTCAGCATCCCTGACACAATGGAGAGAGCCTGGCCCAGGAGATAGAATCTCTCAGTACAGGCCAGACACAGTGCTCAGTAGGACCAACCCCACACCCTGAAGCAGAAGTGTCTGCTTTCTCCTCTTGCCCCCAATGCCAGGGCGCATTCCACTACATAAATGAGGGCCCACTCTCTCCACACAGCATCTCCCAGGGTCTCACATGCTCACCTTCCCAAGACACAGGAGGCTAAGTAATTTAGTAAGGAGAAGTAAGGGTTTGCATAATTTTTATAACATAGTAAGACCTCTCCCCAAATTTAGGAAAATTAAGTTCTTCATTCTTAAAGCCAAACAAAATCCAAATTCTGATAATTTTAAACCAACATAACTCACATGTAAGAAAACAGGATTGAAAACAGATGGAAGCCAGAGGACACAGCTGAAGGGCATGTGCCTTAGCCTGTGTGTGCTGGGAGGAGATCACTGAGTCATCTCACGGTGCAGAAGATAAACCGCAAGGAAGGAAGGCACACAGGGCTGTGGGAACGCATCCTCCTGCTCCCTGGCAAGGGATGTCTGGGGGTAGTGCAGTCAAACTCACCAGCAAAACGGTCGGTAGCCAGAAAGTCCGTCCCGAGGCCGCCTCTGTCAGCCTGCCAGCTTTTGCTGGGATGGGATAGGATGGAGAGAACAGGGAGAAAATCCTGAGAAACGTTACTTATTCAAGCCCAGATTCTTGTATACCCCCCAGCCAGACAGGCCAGAACTTTTTTTTTTTTTCTTTTCATTTGGCCTTTGCTTCTCTAATACTTAGTTGTGTACGTCATGCTGGGGTTTGAACCCAGGTCCTTGTACATACCAGGCAAGTGCTCCAACTGAGCTACCACTCCAGCTCCAGAACTTTCTTTAGGCTCTGGATATCAACACCACTACTTAGGCCTTAGTCTGGAACAAGCATCATAAGAAGCTTGACACATCACAAACTCTTAAAAGACAACTCTTCTAGGGACCTGCAGGAGTGACTGCCAAGTATGAAAACTTTTAAATTTAACCATCTAGAAGGAATATTCTCACAAAATTGATAGGCTGTTGTGGGGAACAAGCCATACTCTACCCTTGGAGCCTCTGGGCTATTGCATATGATGGAGAGCGGATCTAGGGGTTCCTGTCTTTTTAAGAATTCTCAGAAACTCTGCAGTTCTTTTGTTCTTGTTGTTATCCTGTAAAATCCTTCAGTCCCTTCTAATCCATCGAGGATTTAGAAACCAGGTCATAAAATCGCGGAATTGGAAGGAAACTTCAAAGGCCATTGGGGAGGACCAAGGACTACTCTGTGAAGTGAGATGCATAGGTTGCCACACCTTGCAGAGATTTGAGGGTGGGTGACACCACTAGGTAGGCCACCTGCCTGCATGCAACTTCATGTGCTCAGAAGAGGAACAGCAGCAAGAACAGGGTCATCGTTGTGACCAGAGAGAACGGCAGACTCACAGGAGCTAAGGGGTAAGAGTCCCAGGCTCCAAGCACAGTGTGTGGACTTGGTGACCTGGGCTCAGATCCTTTACAAACTCTAAGTGCAGGGGTTAAGACATGTGGGGAAACTGCCACAGGCCTGCGACCAGTTGCTGGGGGAGGGGAGCCCTTGCACCAGCCACAGATGTGCTTTGACTAAAAGAAAGAGCAGGTGGGATAGACAGAGCGGGAACATTTTATCAAGACTAGCATCAACAAAATCCAACACATGCTCCTGGAGACTCCCAGGGTCTGGCCAGTCCATGCGGAGCCAGTCTGAGAAGATGGGGCGCTCCAGGAAGATGCACCAACAGGCCTCCCAGGGCAACCTGCCTCTGGACACCCACTTGAGGTTGTCCTGTTTCAGGCTCCAGTGTCACCTTTCCCCCTACCCCCCTTCAGTACTGGGGATTAAATCCAGGGCCTCCTTACGCATGCTTAGGAAACCTATCACTGAACTGCATGCCTGGACCTTTTTTTTTTTTTTTTTTTTTTTTAAGAGTGAAAGAGGGGCTGGAGCCGTGGCTCAGTGGTTACTGCGAGCACCACGTACACTATGAAGTGTCTGAGGAATGAAAGTCACATAAAAACTAAATAAAAATTGCTTCTCTCTTTTTTCTCTCACTGTTCCCTCTTTCTTAGAGAGAGAAACAGAATTTCATTTACTTTTTCATCTGTTTTTTGTTTCTCTGATATTTAATTGTGTATGTGGTGCTGGAGTTTGAACCCAGGTCCCTGCACATGCCAGGCAAGAGCTCCAACTGCTGACCCACCGCTGTAGTCCTCTGGACCTTTTAAATTTTTATTTTAAGGACTCCAATCTGTGATCCTTCTGCTTCAGCCTCCCAAATTTCTGGCATTATGGGCATGCACAACTATGCCTAGTTCCAATGTCACTGCTTACACCCAACGCCCAAATCCTTACCAAGCCAGGTTCATCCACGTGACCTCAACTACACCCACATCCTTGTCTCTGCATATCCACTGACCAACTGCCTTGCTCTCCAGGGCTGGGCACGTCTTCAGCACCCAGTGACAGTCACACCAGCTTGCACAGGTCAGGTCAGTCTCTTCCACACCTCTGAGTCCATTCCAACTAGTGCTTATGCCGACTCCCAGGTCCCAATGGAAAAGGAGTCACCACCAGGGAGCACCTGAGCAGAGTCTCCAGCAGACTCTGGTTTGCAAAGGCCCTTGGGCAGCTTAGGATAGCATACAGACCACCAGAAAACTCCAGACTGGTTTGACAAGACACACTAGGGCCCTAGCCTTCATATTTCAATAAAATAACAATTTGTCAGTGTCTTGAGAAAAATGAATCACAACCAGACACACATTAATAACCAGTGTTCTGGTACCAACCAATAAAATGTAACAACTCAAAATCCTGTATTTTTTTTTTTTTTAAAGCGAGAAGGACAATGAGAGTGAGAGAGAGAATGAATCAAATCTTATTGAGTTTTTCACATGGCTTTCGTTGTGCTGACACTTAGTTGCGTACATGGGTGCTGGGGTTTGAACCGTGTACTTGCGCATATAGGGAAAGCGCCATAACTGCTGAGCCACCTCTCCAGCCCCTGCATTTTTTTTTCTTCAAGAAAGGGACAGAGAGAGAGAGAGAGAGAATCAATTTTGTTTAGTTTTTCATGTGGCTTTTGTTGCTCTGACACTTTGTTGTGTATGCGAGGGTGGGGTTTAAACCCGCATCCTCGAGCATTCCAGGCAAGTGCCATAACCACTGAGCTATCACTCCAGCCCCTCAAAATCCTGTTTTTAAAGAATCAGTGTTAAGCACATCCGTCTGATGACCCCCTGTTTTGAAGATCTCATCCTCATCCGGAACAGAGGAAGGATTCCTTATGAAATGTCATTTTCCCCCCAACTCGGTGGCACCCAGGTCAACTGCCCACCTGCTTCACATTTCACAAAGCATCACCCAAGAAGGTTCCGGCACCACACCTTCCTAGTCTGCACCCACTGCCTGGCTCTGCCTTCACTGATAACACCCAGAGGCCCAACCTGCTGCACCTGGACCATCAATGCCTCATAAAACCCACCACAGCTGAGGCTGTCCTCTGTCCTGTCCCTCAACCTGCTCCTCTAAGTTCCTGGGAGACCTGAGGCAGGCTATTATCAAGGAACACTGGATCAAATTATACTGCTGAAATAAGAAGCGAATGGGGACTTATATATTACTCTAGTTCAGTTTTCAAACTCCATGGGGACAGGAAATGCCAGGGCTTCCAGGGGAGCCAAGTCCCTCTGCATGGCTGTTGAGACCCACCTTAAGTTGTGGGGAAAGCAGCACCTTCTTCCCCCTTCCAGGTAGTCTAGGAGAACTGGTCTTCTCTCTCTCCCCTCAGGCCTCCTCAACCCCCACAGGGCCCCAGGCCTCAGCACCCAGCTGCTCTCAACTGCCTCCTCCACAGGAAGCTGGGGTCTTTCAAAATTCAAGTCAATCCAACACAAACCTCAAACTATTCTTAACCTGGTCTCTAAGTTTTGTTTTCCAGAGTGCAAATGTCCACAGGAAAGAGTCTTATCTCCAACTCCAACTCTGCAGCAAACACAACTAGAACCTAGGGCAGAAGCCAAGAGCTTCCTGTTTCATCCCAAGAACCTGGTGCAGTGCTGGAGCCCCCAGGGGGCCACAAGGAAGATGGCAAGCAGAGACAGCTGCTGGAAACCTGGCTAACCAGGCGCTAAGAAGCAGCCTTTCAACGTAGACTTGGGTTTACTTCTCAACAAGGAAGCACTAGAGCTGGCTACAACCCGGCTGTGCAAGTCTGCTGGAACTCCAACAGGTTGGTGGGGCCTGGAGAGCACCAAGTCCCCTGCAGAAACTCTGCTTCTCTTCCAGTTGAAGCTGCTAACTTTTATCTACACAAGTCCTCCAAGTCACATTTCCCCAAAGTCCCGAAGACTGCAAACTCCAGAACACAGAATCTGCCTCACAGAGGCCCGCGCGCTGCGCTCTGCCTGCCTGTTCAGGGAGTCAGACCCGGCCAGCAGAGGAACTTTCGCAGATGCCACCTCAGCACGTCCCTCCCACAGGCCACGAGCGCCTGCGGGCGGGGACAGGCTTAAAGGGACAGTACCCCACCGGGCCTCCCGGCCTTTCATCCAAATTCGGTATTTTTCCGTAATGTATTTTTCACTCGCCAACCCTGGGGCGCATCCAAGTTGTACTGGGGCCGAGGAACAGGCGCCCCGCCCGTGACCACGTAGCCTGTGCAGGTGGAGGTGCACAGGCTACAGCCCGGCCCGCAGAGGAGGGGGAAGACTCGGCCCTGCACCCCCGGCTCCCACCCCCTCCACTGCACAGGGGCAGGGGCAAGGGCAGAGGGAGCCCTCCCCCCCCAACCGCCCCCCCCCCGCGCCCCTGCCACGGCCAGGCCCGGCCCGGCCCGAGGACACGCACTTGGGAAAGTTTGTGCGACCTGCACGGCGGACCTGTGCGCCCCCCACGTCGCGGCCCCCCGCCACGGCCGAGCGCCCCACGTACTGCCCATGCCCCTGCGCCCCGCGCCTCACTCGTGGGTCCTCCGTGGTGGTCCGTCTGCGTCTGCCGCTGCCGCGGGAGAAACCGGGACGCACCGAGGCGCGGCGCCCGGGCGGCCGCTGCTATATAGGGCGGCGGCTCCAATCCCGCCGAGACACGTCAGACCAGCCGCCCGCCGCCCCGCCCGCCGGGGTCCCCGCGCCGGAGTCCGCGCCGCTGGCCGGCCCGAGACGCAGCTGGCCGCCGGCACGCAACGGGACCCGCACTCCCGCAGGCTCGCTCCTCTGGAGAAGCCCCCCGCCCCTGGGCCCAAATCCATTCCCTCTGCGGACCAAGCCCGCTGCCTTCCAGCCCGCACCACTCGGGACCGCTCTGCAAGCGTGCACAGGACCGGCGCCCACTGGGTGCGCTCAGCAGACCCTCTCCCCATCTGCAGTGACTCCCGGCCAGCGATGGGCAGCTGGAGGGATTGTACGTAAAGGAAACCTTGAGCCCTTGCAACCCTGCAGGAAGCAGGGGAGGCCATCAGGGATGCCCAAGGAGGGGATCTTCCCACAGGACAGCCCAGCCGCATGCAGATAGGTGGTACCCAGCATGAGGGGTAGGCGTGGGGCCTTCTGAGCAGCACAGAGCAGACCAGGTGCCCACTTTTAGTGGAACACCCCAACATTACGTGTAAGGGGCAAGAGAGGCCTCCTGTGAGTTGTTCAGCTTATGATTGGCAGCAGTGAACAAAATGCGCCCCCAGACTCCACACATCTGGTAGGCAGCACCAACAGGAAACAGGGTTGTGATGGATGTTAACAAAGTTTCTAGGCCTTAGCAACTAGGAAGAGCTGTTTTCCCTGTGCCCCATTACAGGAGGGCTGAAGACTAAGTGAAGTCTGCTGCAGAGAATCCTAGGTTCAGGCTGGGGAAGTGTCAGTCACCCTGCACAGGGAAGAGGAGTGTAGGGTAGGAAACCATGCAGGCAAGATGAGGTCAGGGTTCAGAAGCCAGGGAGCTGGCAGGAGAGCTGGCACGAATGCCACAGCACTTCATGATGTAACTTCGGGAGGGGACTTACTGAAGGCAGGGAAAACCCGCAACCTGAAGCACAGGCCAGGGCATCCCAGGCAGAGCAGCACATTACCCAACCAGCAGTGAAGCTCTTTTGCTCTTGGGGGTCTAGCACTGAGAAGGGCCAAGAGGGGGTGAACACACAGAGGTCAGCAGGTTCACTGTCCAGGGACTTGCAGGGGAGCTGGCGCTGTGCCTAGCACACTGAAGAGCTGGTTAAAAAACAGGTGTCTAACAAAAGGTGTTACAAAATCCAGTACTGAATTTGTGCCACAGAGCTTCCCAGACTGCTTCTGTGCTGACAGTTGCACCAGCTCTTCTTCCTAGCTAGCTTAATGCATTCCAACTAGCAGTGTGCAGAGCAGACTTCAGTACTTGTGTGTCCAGCAACATTCAGACCACATAATGTCTAAACTTTCTGGCCACCTCAAAAGGCGAGTGGTGGTCTGTGACATTTGGGTTTTCAACTCTCAAGAACAGGGGAGAAATTCTGGACCTACTCAAGATAAACTATGATCCTCAAACAGGTCCATGCTGTCATCGTGGGAGGCAGAGGACAGAAAACCCCACTAAGGATGACCACGACTTGCCTGCTGGCCTGGGCTGGGAGCTCAGCATGCCTCTGAACCTGCAGACATGGGCCTGAATGCTACCAAGTTTTGGGCTCAAATCTCCACCACCCCTTTGGGCCAGGAACCCTTGGCCCAAACTAAGAAATTAAACTCAGGAAGGAATAAACCGCATACCAGGCTGAAATGGATATCCCCATCAACACACAATGGAGAAGCTCACAGTACAAAGTTCCAAAAGTAAAATGAGGGCTGGGACGCAGCTCAGTGGGAGAGTGCTTGACTGGCATGTTTAAGGTTCTGGATTCAGTGCCCAGCACCTCTTCTCTCTCTTTCTCACACACATACGCACAAACACACAAATTCTAAAAATCAGACATATGAAAGTAGAGTAAAGACCTTGAGATGACAACTCTAAGACCTTTCAAAAAGTATAAGACAGACACAAAACAGAGATGGCATTAAAAATGAGCAAATAGGAGCCTGGAGTGGTGGCTCAGCAGTTTCAGCGCTTGCCTAGCATACGTGAGGACCTGAGATCGAACCCCAGAATCACATACACAAAGAAGTGTTGGAGCAATGAAAGCCACATGAAAAAACTAAATAAAATTGATTTTTCCTTCCGTCTCTCACTCTTAAATTTAAAAAAAGAAAACAAATGAGTTAAGAGTGGAAGAGAAGGCAAACAGTCCAATATACGTCTAGCAGGAATTCTAAATAAAAAGGGCTGGGATGCAGCTCAGTGGCAAAGCCTGGGTTCCACCCCATACCACATAAAAAACCAACATTCTCCCATTCCAAAACACACACACACACACACACACACACACACACACACACAGGCCCTTAGGATAATTTACACCAGCATATACCAAAGCACACTCCAGTAGTCAGTACTGAGGGATGGGAGTGCTTTGCACAGCTGGAACTCCACACAGAGGGTGGGCATGTCAAAACAATGTTCTCATCCCTCTTGATAGGCAGACATCTGAAATTATACATGTGGCTCGTTTTATTAGCATAACCCCTTTTATGATTAAGCTTATTCATACTTGGCCCAAATGACTTGTAGAATGTTTGAATACTAATATGAAAACTAGGTTCCTGCAAGCATAGCGGTGGATGCCTATAACCCCAGGGACTTGGGAGGCTGAGGCAGGAGGATCCCCAGTTTGAAGTCAGTCTCAGCAACTTAGCAAGGCCCTAAGCAACTTACTGAGACCCTGTTTCAAAATAAAATAAAATAAATAAATAAAAAGATTGGGGATGTGGTTTGGTGGTTGAGCACCCCTGGGTATGATCTAGGTTCTTGCTTTAAGCTCAGATATGTTGTCACATGTACATGCTGCTCTGCACCCTAAGTTAAATTAGCCCAAATTCAGATGAAAGAGAAACAAATAGCTCTGGTTTCTGCATCTTTTCAGGAACTGACAGGGTAACTTGGTATTTTCTTCAGTGACCCTGTTACTTTTTTCTCTCTCCGAGGCATCTATTACTAGGTGATATGGAAACATGTAACCCACATGAGGGATCAGTCACCGTGTGCACCACAGCAGAAGCAGACTGAAGAGCACTAACGCTCCTGCCAGGATTCTTGAGTTCACAGTCTTGCTCAGATTGGGTCACTAGCTAGACTCGCTAGCTATTTAAACTCTCAACTTCTGTGTTTCACACTGCAAACCTTGGGAGCCTTTCTGTAAGGTGTAGCACTACCTAAAGGAATTTGGCCCAAAGTAGATATCCCATTGTCTAGGGACGCCACATTCAATTTCACTCAATGAATAATTTAATATAGCATACTACAACATTAATTTTATGAATACTGAAATAAAGAGTACATATTTATATAGCTAAGTAAAGAATATTTACTTAAGGGTCTAATTCAAGAATGCAAGTCAGAGCTGGGCATCGTGGTGCATACCTGTAATCCCAGCAGCTTGGGAGGCTGAGACAGAATTGTGAGTCTAACAATAGCCTCAGAAACTTTTCAAGACTCTGTCTCAGAGGAAAAAGTAAAAATAAAAAAGGTTTGGGAATGTGGGGGTGTAGTTCAGTTGTGAAAAACCTCTGGGTTCAATGCCTAATACCAAAAGCAAACAAAACGTATGTCAGAGTTGACCACAGTGGTACACACTGGAATGTAATCCCTGTGACTCAAAGGCTGAGGCAGGAGGATCACAAGATCAAAGCCACGTTGGCCAACTTTGTGAGACCCTGTCTCAAAATTAAAAATGAAAAGGGCTGGGGATGTAGAGTGCCCCTGGGCTGAATCCTCAGTTACAAAAAAGAATATAAGTCAGATAGACACATCTTACACACACACACACACACACACACACACACACACACACGAGGATGGGACAAATGTTAGGTTCCAAACAGAAAATTAATGGATTTCCACAGAAATCAAACACACTGTGCTTCTGAGCTATGATGGCCACACATAGCTTGACTCTTAAGATGGGACCCTTCAAGCCCACAAGTGCTCTAACTCTAAAACATTATGGATTGTAAAGACTTAGTGTGAAACTACAGTGTGCAATTCTTTAGTAGTGTTTATATGGCTCACATGTTAAATTAAAGTGATACTTGGATAGACTGAGTGAAGTGAAAATGTTTTGTTAATGTCACTTACTTTTTTTAATATTTTTTATTTATGTGGCTCATCTTATACTTTTATTGAGCATCAGGGCTATAGAACAATTTGGTTTTCAAACCAAGGCTGAAATAGAAGTTTTGTTTCTCCTTATTAATAAACTTCTTATAGAAATCTTAAGAGGTGAAAGTTAAACCCAAATCATTCACAACCAACCTCTTGTTTATAATGAATATTCTTCCACTGGGGAAAATGCAAACCAGTGTGGTCTTGGACATGAACATGTTGGTCTCCCCTGCCAACATATCATGTGGCAGACGCAGTCTCAAGACCTGTGAGGGGAGCAAGGTTAGTGCATGGTATTTCTTCCAAGGACCTGAAGAACCAACTAAAAATTGGGCAAAAGATACAAGTGAACCTTTCATAGAAATGGAGGAGACATGGGCAGGAGCAGTGGCTCAGGGTTTGGAGCTCTTGCCTGGCACGTGCGAGGACCCAGGTTTGAACCCCAGCCCCACATACACAACTAAGTGTCAAAGAAGCAAAGGCCAGATGGAAAAATAAATAAAATTTCTCTCTTTCTCCCCATTCTAAAAAAAAAAAAAAGAAAAGAAAAAGAAAGAAAGAAAAGAAATGGAAAAGACAATTTGTACAGAGGAAGATGCAAAACTGAAAAGTAGGATGAAATTCTACATGTCATCTCCCTCCCAGTTTGGCAAAAATAATGTTTGATGACTGCCAGAAAAGGTATCAAAAACTGGTATGGGTGCTGGAATGGTGGTTCAGCGGTTATGGCACTTGCCTGGCATGCGTGTGAACGCAAGTTCAAACCCCAGCACCACGTACACAACTAAGTGTTGGAGCAATGAAAGCCACATGAAAAACTAAATAAAATTATTTCTCTCTCACCATCCCTCTCTTTAAAAAAAAGTGTATAGTTGATTAAATATATATAGTCTTTGACCCAACAATTCCTACTTGAGAATTTCTCACATGTACCCAAAGATATACGTAATGTAGTGTTTCTGTAGACTCAAAAGATGTGGCATCTGTGTTGTCTGTCAGTGGGGGACAGGATACATGAGTGGTACAGAAAGAGTGCCATAACTGACCTCCAAAAGTGGCCTGCTAATGGACCAGATTCTCCTCCCACCCCAGGAAAGCAGCCAAGTGAGGTCAGCCTGTCTTCTGGTGCACCCTGTGTGCTGGCTTGGCTCCTGCAGGGATGCTCTAACTCAGTGCTTGCTCGGTACACACAAAGCCCTGGGTTTCATCCTCAATACCACAAAATAAATAAATAAAATAAGAGACAACACAAAATAATAAGAGTGAAATGTTTCTGAACATCAAGTTTACCACACTGAAATTCTCAGGAAGAATTTAAAATTATGTCAACTGGGGGAAAAAATCTTTAGAATCTTAAAGAATCTAACTGCTTGTAAGTTTCTTAAAACTCTTGAGCTACTGAAATGAACAGGTGACACATCCAAGTCCCGCTCCCTTCCAGCTGTGTGGCAATTTCTCTTATGTGGTAGCAGCCTGATCTGAACCCAGTACATCAGCCAGTTAGGTAGAGGGGACTGCTCTGCTTGGACCTAGATGTTGCTCTTGTGCTAGTGCAGCTCAGTGTCGAATCAGCTCTTTCCAGAGGCATGCACGTCAGGAAGGGTTCCCCACGGTGACAGTGGCCCACAGAAGTCTGGGCAGAACAAGAGGGAGCATTAGTTCTACCAGGGGAAAAAAACCATACCACACAGAAAGGAGAGGAAGACAAAGGTATCCCTAAGGCTCCACAGGGATCAAGAAGGAAGCTGAACAGCAGTAGAGTGAGGGCCAGCAATCAGGGAGGAAGGAGCCCTCTGCAGCAACCACAGGCAGACACCAGGCGCCATGTGGGGCAAGCACGGTGGCGGGATACTCAAGCACTGGATAAAGAGGCAGGCTAGCCAGCGTCTGAAGAATGAATCTTATTTATCATTATTGCCTTGAGGAATGGATTTTAGAGGGGCAAGAGCAGAGACAGAAATAGCTAAAAGTATGAAACAAACACACCTTCCAGAAGGAGCTGGGCTGAATAAACCACACTTTGTCCACAATCGAGGCAACACACAACACGAGAGGCAGGACAGGCCTTCACAGCACACAGGCCTCTACTGCGTCCTGTAGAGAGAGTCAGAAGTGCAAAAGTGCACATTTCTGCTTATGCCATCCAAAGGACAGAAGGAAGCAAGGGGCAGGGCCGTGCACAGTGGGAATGGACACGCCAGGATTCATAGCTTTGGTTTTACAACTGTACAAATCAAGGAAGAACAACTCTAAATAAATAAAGACAAAATATGCCCCACTCCCTCACCTTGATGTTGGCTGCATGGGTGAGTTCAGTCAGTGAGACTTTGTTGAGGAACACATTCTAAAGATTTGCTTAGTTCTCTACTTATATCATTAAGAACTAAGATTTTCTGCCTAAGGCACACACTAACATAAAATCTCTATAAATTATTACTTGAAGTACAAATATTTACACTTATGTCTTTTTTCTTAAAAAACAAAACAAGGGCTTTGTAGGTTGTTTAAATAAAAAAAGCATAGTGTCATTGAGTACCCCTGGGTGAAGACTGTGGGGGTCATCTTCATTCCCACTAAGGGATCTAGGGCTCCTACTCAGCATACTCTAGGCCAGAGCAGTCATGGACAGGAAGGGTTGTCTTGCTGGTAGACACAGACCAAGAAAGAGGGAAGTCAACCAGGCCCCAAAACATAGCTATACCTCATTACCAACAAGTTTCTGATTGTGGAGAAAAGCCACAAGGGGCATTCCACTTTTGGAAGCTGCAGTTTCTGATGCACTCTAAACACTGATAAAGACATTACCATTTCTCCTTCCTCTCCAGCAAGAACCACCTAAACAGACAAGGGAAACCTTCTTTACATAAGAATGCCAACTAACAAATGTAGAAGTAGAATTAGAAAAAATCATTACCTTGCTATTCCCAGTTGTGAGCTGAACCTGTACATGTTACAGGTGAATTAAGAATCTTGAGATGGGGATGTTATCGTGAATGTATGCACAGGGTCTAAATGCAATCACAAGTGTCCTTTATCCTTTAGATCATGTGTCTGATTGGAGAAGGAGCCACAAACCAAGGAATAGAAAAGGCCAGGATGCAGAGGCCCCCAGAGTCTCAGAAGGAACCAGGGCTAGTGACACCCTGACCTTAGCTAGCAAGTCTGGTTTTAGCCACATGACAACATGAACAGCTATAATTGTAAATACATACACTAACAAAATAACAAACACAAGCAACAAACGGCTGTAAACCCATTAGATAACTAGTTGATTTGGAACTCCATGAAGGACAGGATTGGCATGCTGATCTACATTCTCTGACCAGTCCTAAGACCAGACATTGCGTCCCTTGGTCAATCAGAGTTATGAGATGCTCAGGACTACCTAAAAAGTGCTCCTGATACCTTTCACTAAAACAACAATCAAACCTAAAATCTACGGGGAATCTGGACCTGGCTACCAGTTCCCACAAAGCACCCTGAAGAACTCGGGGCAAGTCAGCCCAATCCAGAGGCCCCCTTGCTTTCTTAAACAAATGACATTAAAAAACAAAATTAGGAAGAAAAAAAAGGATTTGTTATAGATATTCAGAGAGACTTAAGAGGCTAAACCTGAGGAACATGAGGACCTCAGCATTTTGACTCAAACAAACCAGGTGTAAAGATAACTTTTTGTGACATTTGGAGAAAACTGAACAGAGAATTGATATTAGATGGTATTACAATGATAATGGTATTGTGATTATAATTTTTTTCCTTGTGGTGCTGGGGATCAAACCCAGGGCCTCATGCATGCCAGGCAAGTGCTCTACCACTGAACCATACTGCTGTCCGTGATTACAATTTCTTAAAGCTCACTCTGCTAAAGATACAGAACGAAGTATCTAGAGGCCATGAAACCTGATATTTACTTTATATATATATATTTTTTTTAATTAGTGCGTTATAGTTTTACCTGATATTTACTCTTAACTAAACCAACAATATAAAGTATTGGAGCTGGCTGGGGGTAGATGAGACTGTAAAATGGTGAGAACTGTCGAAGCTAGCTGAAGGGTAACAGCACTCCAGGTACCATTCTTATCTGTTTTTCAGTATGTTTCAAAGTTTTCCCAGCAAAAAGGCCTAAAAAAAGAAAAAGAGCAAAGCGCACTGCCTGCCCATGTCCACTGATGCTGCTGGAGCTCTTCCTGAGGGGTCAACCTGCAGGTTTATTATGAGGGAGAAAGGGATAAGAACTGAGCATACAAAGCAAAATGGAAAGAAAACCAGAGAAAGGAGAGGGACTAACAAAGAGGAACTGGTGAAACAAAGATGGAAAGATGCAGAAAGCAGCTAACCTGGTCCGTCAAAACCAAAGCCAGTTTCTCTGAAAAAAGCAATTAAAGAGGATTTAACTCCAGTTTGACAAAGAAAAGGAAAGAACACAACAGGATGGTGATGATACAGTATTATCTTTGCCTGGTTCTGAAACTGTGTTACAAAGGGTGGTAATTATACCTTCTGGGAGCTCCCAAAGAAGTAAGAACTTCATTGCCCCATGAGGGCCTCCTGAATTATTTTTGTATCTCAGTGGCAGTAATTGGGTTCTGAGCCCATCAGGGGACCAATAACTAGTCAAGGGGCCAAAGGGATGTGGTCTGTCCATAGGCCACAGCCCATCAACACCATCTGTGCAGCTGAGCCATTCTATGAAAAGCACCTGGCTCCACAAGGTGGAAGAGGGTTCCCCAGAGGAGAGCAAGGGTACTGGATGCTTCCTCAAAATGACGAGTGCATGCTACAGATTGTCAGCTACAAACCATTTCACTAACGCCCAAACTATAAACAAAACACTAGCCCGGTCAATCACAAGAAAACGTGACTTGGTAGGCTCTTCACTGGGGATGAAATAACGACTTAATACCAGGACATGCACACATGCAACTAAAAGGAGTGCAAAACACATATACCCATGATGGACAGGTGATTATCTAAAAAACACTCGAAAGACTGATGAAATTCAGCATGGATTGCTTGCTTCCTATGGTTTAAATATCAGGAAGTGGCTATATATGAACGGTGTTTCCAAGAAATGACATACAGGGTATTTAGTAAAAGGCCAAAATTAACAAAATAAGCAACAAAACAACAAAGATGCCACTGTCATCCAAGACAGCCAACTGTGCACTCTAAGGAGATGTAACTAAGACAACGACCAACCCAACTATTTGTGGAGACCCCCCTCTCATGAAGTCCTAATAGCACCGAAGTTCTGTCCATTGGCAAAAGTTTCATACAGACACGCGTAAGGCCATGTGCACGCTCACAAGACACTTACATATGTGCGCGCTCTCCTCCAGGCCCACCTGCACCTGAGGGTTGCCTGATGCCACTCAAAGACAGCAGGCCCTAATCCTGAAACTGGCAAAGTTACCTCATTTGGAAAAAAAGGTCTTTTCAACATGATTAACTGAAAGATCTGAAGATGAGATCAACCTGGGTTGCCATTACAAGTGTCCTTATGAGACATGCAAATAACATCAAGACACGTGGAGGAGAAAACTCTGTAAGTGGAGTCATAGGAAGGCGCTATGGCTACCAGCAAGAGGGTGGGGGCAGCAGCAGTCTCTCCTTGTTGCCAGGTCTCAGGATTCCAGCCTCTAGAATGGGGAGCAAACACACTTCTATTGTGTGAGCTACCAAGTTTGTGGGGACCTATTACAGCAGTTATAGGAAACCAGCGCAATAGCACAACATCCCAGTAGGATTTCTCTTTCTCTCTGTCTAACTGTAAAAGGATTCTTGCATTCACCTAAAAACAAAACCAGTCTGGAAAAATGTTCACAAAAAGACATGGGATTAACTTAAACTTAGCAAAAGCAATTACTAAATAATGGTGATTAGTACTTGATGTTACTGGCTAAAAAAGAGGCAGATCAATAACTGAAACAGACTTGTGTACTTGTGAATTTATCAAGTGATACAAATGCCACTTCAAATCAGCAAGGTTGTCAATAAACAGAATTGGGTCAATTTGCTATCCATTTTGAAAAAATATAAAGCTTGATCCCACCTCACACCATAGTCCAAAATAAATCTGAGCAAGATATATGCAAACTATCAAGCTGTGAAAACCTGGGAGAGTAAAGAAGAAAACCTGTGTATGGGGGAGTAGGAGGGGCCAAGGTGACAAAATGTCACCGTGACACAAACTATAAAAACAATTATGGGAGATGCTGATTCATCTGGCTATGTCACAGTTTAAGAAGTTTATACAAAAGAACAGCTCATGCAGAAGAAAGGGTATAAACAGAGTTTTTCTTGATTTGGAAAACATCTCAATAGGCTAAGACACAGATACTTAAGGGATAGATGATTAACCTGACTTCCTGTAAACACACACTGCCCCAAAACACATGCATGGATTTTCACTTTTGAATGGCAGAGAAGAGCAAAGTGTCGATGAGTTGTTGCTGTTTTGCTTTTGGCACGGGGACTGAACCCAGAGGCACTTCACCACTAAGCGGCATCCCCAGTGCGCCACAAGTACACCTGCACACATACCAGGGACATGTATACACACCCATGCCACATACTCTCTAACTCAGTTGACTGAGAGGGTCTGGGCACAGTAATCCTCCAATGACCAATGACGCAGCTTCTCTGAGGACCAAATGCCATAAAAAGGAAGCAGGCTTTTTTGAAAAGGCAGGTAACAGGTGTGGAGCAGGGAAAGGAGAGGAAGGGTCCAGAATGGCCTGTGGTATCAGAACACAATTGAGCAATGGATACTTGGAAGGACACAGAGGCTGGCTCAAGAGTTGTCCATGATCAACAATGTAGCACACTCTTTATCCCTCTGAGAATACAAACAATACTTACACAATCATTTAGTTCTGGAAAATCCACAATCTAAGCACTTATATTGCTTGTAGGGGTGAAATACAGAAGAATCAAGAGACTGGGATTTGTGTGATGTGGGAGTAATTCTGGTTTAAGAACAAATGCCTATCATATTGCTACTTTATATGCATTTATGATTGTACAATAATTCAACTCCTTAATAAAAAAAAAAGAGGTTCCTATGGCCAAACTTAGGACAAGAGAAATATCAGAATAAAAGAATGATAGTAAAGGACTACAACCCACTGAATGAAACAGGAGCTGTAAGCCAATCAATAGTGATGTAAGTGAATGAACTGAACATTTGATTTAGCTTCAAAAGTACCTCCCCACAGCACAGAGAGGCCTGGCAGTGAATACAGTGAACATCACTGGTAATGGGACAAACCCTGTGCCATCTTATAGGCTGCACAGAGGAACCCAGCATCCCTCCTGTGCTAATCCTGACAGACATAAACCCTACCAGTGCTCAAATGGACTCACCAGACAAATCCTACCAAAGATGCTCTATGAAAGAGTTGCCTATGATCATTCAAAGTGTCAAAGCCAGAAAAGTCAATGTTACAGTTTGGATGAAAGGTGTTCCCCCAAAGCTCATGTGACACAATGCAAGAAGGCTGAGAGGTGAAGTGACTGGGTTATTGATTAATCCTCTGAGAGGCATTAACTGGGCAGTAACCAAAGGCTGACAGGGTGTGGCTAGAGGAGGTGGATTTGGGGGGTATGATTTGGGGTACATATTTTATATTTGGCGAGTGGAGTTTCTGTGTTTCCCAATCATCATGTGAGCTGCCTCCCTCTACCACACTCTTCCACCATGATGTTCAGTCTCACCTCCAGCCCCAAGGAACTGACTGGCCTTCTACAGACCAAGACCTCTGAAACCATGAGCCCCCAAATAAACTTTTTTTTCCTAAAACTGTTCTTGTTGGGTCTTTTAGTCGTTGCAGCATAAAAGCTGTCTAAAACAGTCAAGGAAAGGCCTGAGAATCATTCCTGTTTGCAGGAGACCCGAAAACGACATGTTAACAGATTGACTACTCAGGTCCTTCTGCAGAAGCGTGACTGCCTCTGCAGGAAGCAGGGAACAAGCATGTTCATGCTGGCCATACTGCAGGTGAGGAGGAGAGAGCATCCTGGATGCTGCAGAGGGAGAGCCTAGGTGAGCTCCAGTAATCAAAAAGTCAATGGAGAATGCATACTAGTTATAATTACAAAACTCAACAATCTAATTTGGAAACAAGCACATTAGTATAGGAAGAGGGTAGCAAGTAACCGACCAAGCAAGTTCAAATTCAATCATGACTCAAGTACTGTGACCAACGCACACTTTGCCCACATTTTTTAAGTTTTAAAGAAATTTATTGAACAAATGTAGTCAATATATATGTTAAAATTGTGTATTTAATCTTTTACCTTGTTCTCATATAAAGTACACACAATAAAGAAACACCTCTTTAAGGTTGTAATTAACTTTCTTACATAATTTTGTAAGTTATATAACTTTTATTGAAATATTAATGAAAACAAATACAATTATTTAATTATTGGTTAAAATTAAAATTCAACCCATGTCAAAATTATTACACTAACTATACATTTACTGGCTGATGCTCACATTTTATGTGGCATAAAATTCTGTTATACTAGTCTATCACCCAATCACTTTGCCAAAGTTCACGAATGTAGGCTTTTTTTTTTTTTTTGGTGCATTGTAGTTTTACATAATGAAGCAATCTGTTGTTACACATTCATAACATGCACACTTTATAACAATGTATTTTGGTCCAATTTGTTTTTTTTTTTAGAGAGAGAGAGCATGAGTCAATTTTATTTTTTATCTAGCTTTTATTTTTCCAACACTTAGTTGTGTATGTGGTACTGGGGTTCAATACAGGATCCTCACACAAGCTAGCCAAGTGCTCTACTATTGAGCCGCTGCTCCAGTCCCATGAACACAGATATGTAAACCATCATAAAGTGTCTAG
This sequence comes from Aplodontia rufa, assembly GCA_004027875.1. NCBI lineage: Eukaryota > Metazoa > Chordata > Mammalia > Rodentia > Aplodontiidae > Aplodontia > Aplodontia rufa. The sequence continues at coordinate 121,954 of PVKS010000156.1, forward strand.
GAAATTAGTAAGAGCACAGCAGCACATCAGAGGTCTTTATTTGGAGACCCTTCCTCCCTTAGGAGTAGGGAGGAGTTGGTGCTCCAAGGGAAGTTTTCAGATGGCGGGTCCAATGTGCACCACCCAGGCACCATACCAGCGCTGTGGACCCCAACAGAATGTCGTAATGGACAGCAAGATCCAAAACTCACAGACCTTGCAGATAGCGCAACCCATGACATATACAACATAACCAAAGGAAAGCGAGTGACTGTCACTTAGCAATGGCTAAAAGAGGAAAATATAGACACATGCACACATCCCTGCCATTTTGAGATGGCAGACAAGGCAAGCACAAGTACACACTGGAGTTAAAACATTCTTAAAAGGAGACTGCTAATGCATGCCAAGTAAGTTCTCCATATACTAAAACAGCCTTCAGCAGAGCCAACAGAGCAAAACCTAAATATGTTAGGAGTTAGTGGGCAAGACCTGATGGAGAAGAAAAGACCCTCATCATCACCACATCAGTCCTTCTTCACAGCATTCCTTGCCTGAAGACCTGGCCCTAAAACCAACCACAGCTGAAACCCAAAGGTCCTCGTTTTAAAGATATCAAGGATTGGAAGTTTTCACACACTCTCCCCTCCAGTTCAGCAGCTATCTTAGGCAATGAAGCAGATTGCAAACTCCAGCGAACCAAGGACAAGGTGAGGTTGGCCATGACAGCATCCACAAACACCTTGCACACCTTGCTCTAAAGGTAGAAGCATCTTTCACAGGGTCAATGGAGGCCAAACCACAGTCTAGGTGTTGACTGTCCCCAGTAACACCACCTTTCCCTTCTTGCACTTACCAGTCTTATGGGAACACAGCCATGACCATCTTCGCCACCTCTGTAAACTACCAAGGCCCCTGACTGGGTGCCCTGTTTGTCTCCTGGTAGAGACCTATGCAGCAATCCCACAGCCCTGCTGAGCTCACTGTGTAGGAAACCGAGGCAACAGGGAACTTTGGTCTCTAGGGCTGGCAAGCCAGCTCCCAGCACTGGCAAACATATCAAAATGGAAACCTTGTTTCAAAAGGAAAAAAGTACTCTTCAAATCTGTCTCTCACACACATTGATTTAAGTGAATGCTATAAGACCATGTAACTAATTTTTTTAAAGTCAAAAAAGCAAATTCAACTCATAATTCCATTGGAAACACTTACAGCTAAGTATTGATATTATTAGAAAGCTTATCACATCAGAGTGAAATCAAGAGCAACATATACATTGTTACAAAACAAAACAGGTGAGCCGTTCCCGTCTGCAGCAAATGCTGGATATGGAGCATAGGAGAAGTGGTGCTTCTGGAAGTCCTGCTCACGTGCACTTCATCAGGCCCCGGGCACCACCAGGCCACCCCAAAACAACTAGGCCACCCTTTCCTTTTTTTACTTAATAAATTAAAAAAAAAAAAAGAGTTAAAGAAAGGGCAAAGTTTCCCATTCTATATATAACAAGGAGTCAGAAGCCATACACTTTACATTGGAAAGTGAGCTGGGGTGGGGTGGGGTAGGGTGGGGAGACTACTTCAGTGTGTGCCTGCCCAGGAACAAAAACTCAGCTCCTCTTGATGACACTGTTTCAGTGTGGCTCCTCTTTCCCTCCTCGCCATTCTGTTCCAAGCATCAGTGCCCTCTCCATGGCTCGTCCCCTAAGGCCTCATCAAGGCAACCCACTGCTGGCTCCCTCAGGCCCTCAGAGCTCGCTGGGCTGCTCCACAGGTGGCATTGTCACTGAACCCATAAAGGACTGCTTTCCCTCCCCCAGGAGCTTCAGAGCAGGGAGCTCAGCCACCATGTCCCTGTCTGCCTGAACCCAGGTAGGGTATGTGGTCACAGAGCCCTCCCGACCCCTCTGACTAACCCCAGCCACCAGGGCCAAGTGCTAGGCAGGCCTGATACCTGCAGGACCACTGGTGCACTCCAGAGTGCTCCTGTGAGGCACTAAGAATAGTGTCTGCAGCAGAGAAGATGCCATATAGACTGCACCTGATCAACCACTCAAGCTAGCTGTTAAGGAAAAGTTTGCCTGCACATCTGTCCAGGAAGACAGCACATCCTGCAGAGGTCAGGACTCCTCCAACACCCAGCACAATGCAGGGTCCTCTCTCACCTGGCAGAACAAGGCCAAGAACCACTGTCCCCTGGCATCGATATAGTCCCCAACCTAACCCACATCCTGTGAGAGGATGCCAGATCAGAGGGATTATGCTAATGAAGGTGACTATAGAAGAGGGGAACGCAGGAAAAGGCAGCACAGCTCCTAGGCAGTGTCCAAGGACAGCAGTCCCTGCATACTTGGTATGAACACAAGGCACACTGACCTATGCATATCAGGCCCTCAACAGTTTGTTAGAATAAGCATATGCAAAACCTTTGGCGACATTCATGGTGGTCTGCGCAACATGCTGACACTAGGCCTTTAGACTGGATTATTTCCACATCCAGCATCTCCCCAGAGCTTAAAACGGAACTGAATTCTGGCAGCCCAACTTGATTCACCAGAAAGTCAGTTAAAGGACAAGTGTTCAGAATATTGCCTTTTTAGCAATCTATTCTATTTATCTTCTCAAAACGCATGCAGGCACCTGCCACAATCAGGCTACTGTGTTAAGACATGGATCCAAAACAAGCAAGACTGTCACTGGGGAGAGGGAGGTGGTACGAAGAGCGCAATTACATCTACCAGACAGGGCAGCTGACCATGGGCACCAGGTGACCATGGGCACCAGGGCTAGATTGGGGACAGAGTGTTGGGAGTCCTAATAGAAATAGTCTAGACTGGAATGCAGACAGATCTGGTCACAGTGCTGGGGCCAGGAACATGCGAATGGCTCTGATTTGCTCACACCTTCCCTGAAACACCCTATGAATATGCACTTGGTGAGGAGCGCTTGCTGACTCTGTCAGTGAGGGCACAGGACAACTTCACAGTGTGTATTTCAGGGGAGAATACCTGTCTTGCTGAGAAGGTCTAGATGGCCCCACTCCTGGACTAGAAAGAATTATACAGACATGAGATACCTTTTAGACATCAAGCTTTAGAGTGGCCCTACAGATACTCAGGCTGAATGTTTAAATGTGTGAACTGATAAAAGTGAGGGCCAAGACAAAACAGAGAAGAATTAATTACAAATCTTGACTTTGCTCTGCCTGCCTCCTCTCCTGTATAAAGGAGCCACCTGAAGACCAGCCAGTGAGGATGAAATGCGCTAACTCGAGGAGTGCTTGGCCCATGCCTGTCACCAGGGTGTGGATCCTGTCACCACTGCATCTATGACGACACCAGCAACACAGGTGTTAAAGCCCTAACTAAGCTACGCCTACAAGTGGCCTCATCCTACAAGGCTGCATTCTCCCAACTAAAACATCTGAAAGTGCCACCCTCCAAGCTCACTCAGGGTCTGCTCTGTAAGGCATGGCTTCTCCACCTCAGTGCTGCTGACACCTTGGATCAGACAGCTGCATGCTGTGGGGCTCTCCTGTGCATCTGGATACCAGATAACAAACATCTCTGGCCTTATCCACTAGATGTCAAAAGTATGCACAAGCCATGACAACCAAAAAGGTTTCCAGACACTGCCAGGTGCTCTCCAGGCCAAAATAATTCCTGGAAGTAAGTAGAAGCAATGAATGAAAATTTTAATAGGTGAGACTTCTTTTTTTAAAGACTGGAGATGGAACCCAGAGGTGCTCTACTACTGAGCCACATCACCAATGCTTTTTATTTATTATCTTGAGACAGGGTCTTGCTGAGCTGCCCAGGCTGGCCTGGAACTTGTGGTCTTGTCTCAATCTCCAGAGTGGCTGGGATTACAGGTGTGGCCACACACCCAGACGGTGCAGCTTTCTGCACCACCAGTGCATTCTGGAAACCCATCACAAAATCAAATGCTATGCAAGTGACAATTGGCTCCAGATGTCATTTCCCCAAACCTGAAACTCAACTTCCAATTAACTGAGCTAATCAAGCTATTGGAACTACAAAAACAAATCAACAAACTCACTCAGAGATACAATTTCCTTACCTTTAGCAGGAAGGACTGAGGCCCTGGAGGTCACAAGGCTGATATGCAGGTCTCTCAGAGACCATCCTCCTGACCTGGATAAATGGCACAGCTCTCTGTCCAGCAAGAGAGAAGGAAAATGCCAGATGGTCTGAACCCAAGAAAGCAATACAGCTGCATGTCCCCAGTGTTCACCTCCAGGATACCCACACGTCGAAGTGAGGGGCAAATCCCAGCACGTTCAGAAAACACTTGTCTGAACAGAGTTCAAGGCATTTGCAAACTTCTGGCTTCCGCCACTTCCTACTTACCCTTGCCCCAGATGAAGCCTCTGGCACTTAGAGAGGTCTCCTGGGAAGACCTCTCGCCCACGGCAGGGCCTGGGATAGGACATGGCTACGTTAATATTAAGTCCATGATGACAAAATTAATACACATTAGCACCACAGAGAGCTTGCTATAGTAATGGTTTTACCAAGAAAATGAGTTTTTTGTTTTTTTAAAGAGAGAGGGACAGTGAGAGAGACAGAGAAAGAGAGAAACAACTTCATTTAGTTTTTCACATGGCCTTAGTTGCTCTAGCACTCGGTTGTGTATGTGGTGCTGGGGTTTGAACCCGGGTCCTCGTGCTTGCCAGGCAAGCGCCGAAACCGCTGAGCCACCGCTCCAGCCCCGAAAATGAGGTTTTTAGCCTAAAAATATTATAAAATATGCTTCAAAAAACCATGTAATTGGTGCATCCCTGTCATCCCAGTGGCTCAGGAGGCTGAGGCAGGAGGATCCCAAGTTCAAAGCCAGTCTCAGCCCCTTAGCAAAGCCCTAAGCAACTGTTATTGACCCTGTCTCAAAATAAAAAATAAAAACAGGCCGGGACTGTAGCTCAGTGGCAGAGTCTCTTTGGGTTCAAGCCCTGGTACCAAAAATCAAAATAAAACAAAACAAAATAAACCCCACAATGTAATTGGCAATCTCCCAAGATTATCCTGTAAGAAATATTTCCCAAATAACTGTTTCATCTTTTCCAGATATTTTCTGTGCACCTATTAATGCATGGCTTAAATAAGAACAGGATACCATGTGTACTGTTCATCCCGCCATACAAATTTGCATTTAAAAACAAGTCATGGCCATCTTTACAAGTTTTACATAAATATTCCCTCATGAAAACTCCGTGCTGAACGGAGTAAACAACTTAAGAAATCCCCTGTTGATGGGACCTGAGTTTTTGTTTCCTTTTATCAATGATAGAAAAAAAAATGCTAAAAAGGAAATTCTTGTTCACTTGGGCCCAAACCTCTGTAAGATAAATTCAAGGAAATTGAATCATTTCAGGCAATTCATGGATCTACACTGCCAGAGTCAACCTGCCCTCCAAGCCAGCCCACTATCTTCAGTCAGCACCTCTGCACACACCTGTCAGGTGGTTGTGTCTGTCTTCCGCAGTCTGATGTGGGCAAACACTGCTGTGATAGCTACTCCCAATACTGGGGAGCCTGAGTCTTGTTCAGTTTCCTGGCATTCAGCATTTTTTGACTGTGAAGCCCAAACTGCTCACAACCTCTATCCACTCTCCGATCAGTGTTCCCGCACATTTTTTTTTTTTTAAGAGAGAGGGACAATGAGAGAGAGAGAGAGAAAGAACGAGAGAAACAATCTTTAGTTTTTCATGTGACCTTTGCTGCTCTGAGATTCTTGTGCGCGTGGTGCTGGGGTTTGAACTCATGTACTCACGCTTGCCGGGCAAGTGCCACAATTGCAGAGCCACTGCTCCAGCCCCTCCTTAGCATATTTTTAAGACAAAGAGAAAACCATTTGTCCTACAAAGCAGTGGGTATGAGGAGAGAACATGACCTTAAGTGAAACTCAAGTAGCTAGCTAGCTTAAAATGCCATCCAAGCAAACTCACGAGAAACATCACTGAAGAAAACAACATCTTTTTCCTCAACCACTTGCCCGGCAGAAAAAATAGGCTGATGATCTGAGATCCCTAAGCTAGCCAAAGCCCAACACAGTCACAGAATCAACCCATCCTGTTTAAGGGAGATTTGACTCAAGAACAAGTCATACTTTGCCACCCTCCGACTGCAGTCTGCCTCAGGTCTCCCTGGCAAGGAAGGGTCACAGTACCTGCACCCATGGAAACCTCCCTCATGATCCTCTGTCACCATCACTGGGTTAACCTGTGCCATCTCTTCAAAAGCATCCTCCAGGGACCTCAGGATCCCCCTGCCTGGGGCACCCACCGTATCCTCGACCTCTAGCTCTCCTGCTGCCCCCTGGCTCGGCTCTGCAGTCTTCTAGCACCTGGGCCCAACACTGCTCCAGTGCACTGGATGTGAATCTGTTTGTGCTTCTGCACGTAGGATGCTCTCCCCAGAGGGCCATCCTCTGCTCACTTCTGGCCTGTCTCTTGCTGCTCTCCCTCCTCCTCCTCCTCCTCCTCACCTGACAAGCTACACACCTGAGGCCCCCTTGACTGGCTTCCTCCTTGCACTGAAAAGTGACCTCCACACGCAGCGAAAGTGAGAGCAAGGAATTCACCTGCACCGCCCCCACCACAGCACCTCTAAAATTAAAGCTAAGAGTTCTCTTTTTAAAGACACAAATACAAAGACAAAAAACCCGAGTAGAGAGAGGAGTCTTAAAACACAAGAGGCTAGAAACTGGAAGCAGACCTCAAAGGGCTACAATGTACACCAGCAAAGGAGAAGGCCAAGATAACCTGACTGCATGTGGGGAAAACTTGCACTGAAAACAGGAAGACCTCTAGATTCACACCAAACTTTGTACTGCTGGGCAGCTGTCCCTCTCCTGTTCTGGCCAAAGGTGGCCACTGCTTTCTCTGGTAAGGGAAACTGAATCTTTGAACTGGGGTCAACAGTCATGGTGTAGCAGGACTATTCTAAAAAGCGGCAGCAAGCCCTTCCCTGGTTGGTGTTGAGGCCCCAGGCCCCTCTCTCCTTTGCCCTCTGAACACAAGCAGCATGCAAGGGCTACAAGGCATTCCTCCAGGAAGCCTTGGGGACCCAGGCCAGCACATGTGTGCCTCTGCAGTGAGTGCCACAGCAGGCAAGCCATGATCACGCACTCAGAGGCCATCGGCATACAAGCAGGCACAAAAACACAACCGAAGAGCCTGGAAAAGGCTCTGAAATGAAAGCCCAAACAAATGAAGGGCACCCTGAAGCAAACAGTGACTTGAAGTGAAACTTAAAAACTCTATCCACAGAGACATAAGACACTACATCCATGAAACAAAGACAGGTGACAAACCAGGAACAGAAGGGACAAGAGAAAGTTCATAGAAACTAAAATGAGAACAACTCAGCAGAAGAACCATGAAGTTGAAAACACATTCCAGAAAGAAAGGGGAAACCAGGGGTACAAAGCATTAATAGACAGGAGAGTGTACGGGGAGAGGGGACACACAGTAAACGTATCTCACACTTCTAAATCACAAGAGTAAACGTCAAAGTTCTCACCATAAGCAGTCAAGTGTCTGAAGTGATGGATATGTTTACGAGCTTCGTTCTGTAATTCCAAATTATATTCATTAACGTGCCACTTTGTGCCTGATAAACATATCCAACTATAATCTGCCACTTTATAATTTAAAAAATTAAATAAGTGGCTGGAGCAGTGGCTCAGCAGTTATGGTGCTTGCCTGGCATGCATGAGAACGCAGATTCGAATCCCAGCACCACGTACCCAAAAGTGTTGGAGCAATGAAACTCACATGAAAAACTAAATAAAATTGATTTTTTCTTTCTCACTGTCCCTCTCTCTCTTAAATAAAAAATTCAATAAGAAAAGGCCTTTGTGGGGGGAATAGAGAATCTATGATAATTAGAGTGCCAATCCAGAATCTGACAGAATTGCAGAGAGAGAGAAAGCAAATAGGAAGAAATCAAAGTGCTGAGTCAAGAAAAACACCCAGAATTGAAGCACACAGCTTCCAGTACAGAGGCCCAGAGCTGGCAACACACTAGCTGAAAGCAGACTCCGAGGAACCTTGTTCTGGGTATTCTTAACTCCACAGAGAGCAGCCTTCAACACTCGCCAAAACATCACACAGGAGGGTTCAACACTCAGGATGGCCTGAGACTTCAGCAACCATGGAAGCTGGAGGGCAAAATGAGCCCAAGCACTGGCCCAAGCTGAGGCAGGGTAAAGCACCTTCACACACACAGGCTTTCAAGACTTCACCTCCTTGCACCTCCTCTCAGGCAGTTTCCAAATGATGTGCTCCAGCCAGATGGAAGAGTAAGAACGGAGGACATGGCTCCAGTACAGAGTGCTAGGGTTTGAAGAGTCTAGGCACAGTCGAGGCTGCCGTGGTCAGAGAAATCAGAAGAACTGATCCAAAATGAAATGAACAGAACAATGCCTTTCTTCAGATAAAAAAGAACTGAATCTCTTGGAAGATTTGACACAATTGGTGCAGAACCTGGGGCTGAATTTTAGTGAAATACAGAAAAGTGAGCAAACAGCAAACCAACAAAACCAAACAATTCACAGCACCTCCAGGGAAAGCACAATGCAACCCAGGAAAGTGAAAATAACCCTACTACACTATGTTGCCCAGCTGTGAATGACATTATGTAACCATAGCATCAACACTAAACAATGAACTAACCAATTTAAGGACATACCCACTTTGGGGAGCCATAGTTTGATAGCACAGAGAAGGCAGGGGGGAAAGAAAGCTACAATATTCACATTTGCTCTCAGTATTAAGTGAAAAGCATCTACGGAACAAGGGTAGGAGAGCTGAATAGGCAACGCAAGCGTTAAACACCCTTCAGAATTGGAAGCAACGGCCAAGGGAGTCTGCTGGGAGGCTGAAAAGGGTCTTCTGAAGAGGTAAATGTGATGGGGGAAAGGCACTGGTACTTTTTCCTTACCAGCTCCTGTGGGTTTATTTCGCCCTTCGAATTACATTAAGTTATAATCTTGAGGCTAGAGCAGTGGCTCGACGGTTACAGCGCTTGCCTGGCATTTGTGAGGACCCAGGTTCAAACCCCAGCACCACACACAACTGAGCTGGAGAAGCAAATGCCACATGAAAAAATGAATAAAATTGATTCTTTTCTCTCTCTCTGCCCCCCACTTTTTTTTTTTAAGAGAGAGAGGAACAGTGAGAGATAAAGAATCAATTTTATTTAGTTTTTTCATGTGCCTTTTGTTGCTCCAATTCTCTGTTCGTATGTGGTGCTGGGGTTCAAACCCACATCCTCACGCATGCCCAACAAGTGCTGTAACCATTGAGCCACCACTCCAACCCCTATTAATTTTTATTTATTTATTATTAAGGAGTTGAGTTATTGTACAATCAATGATTGTCTCTCTAGATAGATACTGCCCTATTTTTCCTCCCTCTCCCCCACCCCTCACTCTCTCCCCCTGCCAATCTATGGTTGTCCTAGCCCTCTGCCATTCAGGCTTGAGCATTAAGGAGCAGAGTACCAGATTCCCAACCTGTGGCTGTTTGTGCCACAGGCTGTACATGTCACACTCCCCATTTCCTAGTTTGTCTGGAAACTGAAAAACTTCATCCTTCAAACTCCAGCTCAAGGCCATTCTTTATGAATCTCCCTACCAGTAATGACTGCCTCCTATTTCCTATCTCCATACCTTGTACATATTTCCATTACTGCACTTATCACACTGCAATATGTTTTCTTTCATAAATGAATCACAAGCTGCTTAAGGAAAAGAAAAAAAAATCTTCATCTTGACAACCCCAAAGGTTCCCCCAAAGGTGGCAAGGCCTGGCAGCTTCCAGCATATGTAACCTAAGTGCTGAAGAATTGAGGCCACTAGGCTTAAGTCAGAATCACATGACCAAAATAAGTCAAAGTCCTTGAGGACTCAAAAAATTCTTAATAAGAAAGCCTGCCCAATGGAGTGGGCACTGAGATGGGGGTCTGTGAGCCTGGCCATGGGCTGGCATCCTCTTCATGGTGCTCCCTTACATTGGCACTCTCCCCCAAGTGGCACTAGCGCAATTCTATGTAAGATGAGGGAAGCCTTTAGACTGCCCCCGCACGCAGCAGAATTAACAGTATCAAGAAAGTCTGATCAGCATTGTGAATTAGTTAAGGGACCTTCTAAAGTCATCACTGAAACTTGAGGAGGCTCCTTTCTCTCCAGGTCCTAAACACTATCGTGGTAGGTTAACCCTCAATGTTTTGGATCCAGACAAATGGCAATCCACATGGGAGCAACTTTTTTTTTTTTAGACAGGGTTTGGCTGTGTTGCCCAAATTGGCCTAGAACTGGCTGATCCTCCTGCCTCAGCTTCCAGAGTAGCTGGGATTGTAGGTGAGCGCTGGAGATGGCAGTCATTCTCAACCCAATACCTTCTCAGCTACTTTAAAACACTTCCAAGCATCCTGCTCTATCACACGTAATGAGTTAGCCTGGGAGTGTTCCAATTGCTAGGTTTCGGCCAATGTTTCAGGATTCCAGGTTTGCTTCCATAACGAACGGTAAACTACCTGCAGCTCAGTCGCTTTGTGACTTTATCGGACTACCCCTAAGCAGACACCAGTGTGAAGCCATTGCCTGAGTGCCTGGGCTAGCTACGAATCTGCAGACCGACACACACAACAAGCCCCCAAAGTGCAAGCAAGAGTCATCCGGCAACTGAAGATTATGGCCCCCACAGATTACTCCAGACGTTCCATTGCTCGTGTGCACTGTTTAATGAGCAAAACGCGCCAGTTTCTCCTTTGGTTGACATCATGTAAAATCTGACCCTGTCGCCTTCTAAGCCTAATGGGAGAGGTCAACAATCAGCTAACCCTAAGCGCCTGGTCCCCTTCCAAAGCGGGCTACGCACAGAAATACCCTCCCATCTAGCCTCCTGTCAGCACAGCTCCAGGTCCCCACGCCGTGCCTGTCCTCCACTAGGGACGCAAGCAGTGTTTCCGCGATGTCCGAGCGGGGGGGAGTTTGAGGGGCCGCGGGGAGGCTGCCTGCAGCGCGGCCTGACTGCCAGGCCTAGGCGGGAGTTTCTGATGCCTGCCTGGCCGCTCGCGGCGGAGGACAGGGCTTCCCCGCCTCACCCCGAGCCAGAGGTGGGAGCGGGAGCGCCGCGGGTCTCACCTCCCGCCCCACACTGGTAGCGGGGGCCGCGCCGGCTCCGCCCTCCCCGCGGGGCGCTGGCCCCCGCCGGTGCAGGCTGGCCACGTCCCCGGGGACTAGCGCGACTCTACGGTGCGCGCGGGGCCGCGCCCCACGTGACTCGCGCGCAGCCAATCCGGGCGCGGAGACGTGCCACCGAGACGGCCGCGGCGGAGGCTAGAGGAGCCTGCCGGCGGCTCGCCAGCCCCGGCCCACCTCGCTCTGCGCCCCTGGCTCGCTGTTGCCGCCATCTTCCCGGAGGAGAGGGCAGAGGCGACGGCTCCCTCCCCGTTAGCGCTCTGCGCTCACGCCGCCACCTGCCCGTCCCCGGCCGCTGTTATCCTCAGCGACCTCCTGACTCCTTCCGGAGCAGCGCCCTTTCCCCCACTTCAATTGCCCGTGAGGCAAAGACTCTCATTACCTGTTCCACTCTTATTAGCGTGAGGAACCCAAGCTCATAAGGTAGGAACTGTGGCGAAACAGGGACAAGCCGCCATCTTGGTAAAGGAGAAGAGGCTACGCTTGACCTCCCCCCGCCCCCAGCCTCTATATGGCCAACCGCCGTGGGAGGGGCGGGGCGCCTGCGCAGAGGCGGACGCGTGTGCGCCTGCGCCCTGGGGCCGCGCGGAGGAGGGGAGGAAGGCCGGGCCGTTCGAGCCCGGAAGGAGCTGGCATGGGTGGAGCGGCGCGATGACGCAATTCGTCCGCGCGCGGGGCGGGGCCGCAGTAGGTCGGTCGGCGCCTCTTTTCCGGCGGATTGGCGGATCGGAGGTGGAGTGTTGGTCGGTCGGTCCTCGCAGCTGCGGAGTCTGAAGCTGCCGGCCGACCCTCGGGCGAGGTGCGGGGTCCCCACGCTCGGGCACCGCCCGGGCACCGGCAGGCCCCGGGGGCCGGCGCAGGATGATGGGGGAGGGTCGGGTGGCTGCTTGGCGCCTGCGGGAGGGGCGGGTTGGAGAGCGAAGCCAAGGGTTCAGGGTCGCCGGGTGCTGTGGCCATCTTGTCTCCCTAACGGTGCCGCCCAGTCCTGGAAACGCGAAGGACGTGCCAGCCACCCTGCGGCCTTTGCAGGGCTCGCGGCTCGCTGAGCCCACCCGCGCTGATGCGTTCGGCGCGGCGACGCAGGACAAAGAGCCGCCTTCGCGGGAGGAGAGGCGGGGGAGGGCATAGTGGGGAGTGTGCGGCGAAGTCCCTCCTCGTCGATACCGCCAGACCCGGGTGTCCGGCACGGGGCCCGGACCCAGCCACCCTGAATTCCAGCTGCACTGGCCGCGGCCCCTGCCCGCTTCGGGTTGTGCAGTGGTCACCCTCACCCGTTGCCCAGCAGTGACCAGCAAGTCGTCGGTTCGCAAGTAATGCTAAGATGCGTTTGATGTTCCGTGGTAGTCTTGTCGCTGTGAGGAGAAGTGTGACGTTATGGGGGCGGTGAGAGCGGTTTTCTGGCGCTTCTCATTTGAGGTTCATGATTTTCAGTGATGATTTTCGGTAGCTCGTTCTGGGGTTCTTTGCAGCACTGCATTCTAACTGGCAGTGTGCACCGTTATACCCAATCTTCACCCTGATCTGTCTCACCACAGCTCAGTGTAAAAAACAAGGTTTTAAATGAGATCAAGTCTCATTGTGACTTAGCTGGGTCGTGACCTAGGGAGGGAAGCGGAACCGCCCTGTCATTTATGAATGTGATTCAGGTTCCTTTTTATTCTCAATTCCAAGATATAGAATCTTCTATAAATGGAAAAAGTTGTTTTTGTTTTTGTTTTTCCTGAAGGAAAGGATACACCAGAACTCACATGGCTCATGAGTTGAGGTGAGGGTGTTAATGCAGCCTGTACCTCTTTGTGCTGACGATCTTGCACGTTGCTACAGAAAGTATGCATGAAGGGAGGGTTCTGTGATACTTGTGCCTTGCACAGATGGAAAGAATCCAAATGCAGAAACATTCCAAGCTTTCTTGATAGGGAATGATAAACCTTCAGAGTCCTATGTTGAAAAAAGGGACCACTTTATGGATTTGGGATGATGTTTGCAAGAAAGAAATAGCATATGTAAATGAATGGTAGTTCTCATTAATATGAATGCTAGAAGCAAAATAAGTTATGATGCCAGAAATAATTTTGTTCTTGATTTCTTGTTTGGGAAAATTGGTTTCTTATATGCAAATTGAGATGAGAATATTGCTCTGTGGAAGAAGAAAGCTGGAGGGCAAGAATAAAGAACTTGAAACAACATTTGGCATCTGGAATGAGCACAGTGTGAACAAAATTTTCACTTGACCACATTTTTGAGATTTAGGGGGTTGATTGCTCTGCATCTAAGGTTTAAATCAATTGCAGCCCTTGGCAATCTGTGTTGCTGAATCAGAGCTTTCTCATTGAGAGCCAACTGCACCAAAAGCTCAGTATTCCTCTTTGAGCTTTCAGAAAATAAATTGGATAGCTTCCCTTCTATGTAGTGGCTTGGAATCAGTGACACTTGCTGTCTGTTAATAACTGTTAGAAAACCATTGTGTATCGAAGTATGTTTCAGAAATAAACAATATGAAACAAGCAGGAGGTGGCAAGAGAAACTTCGTAAAATTAAAGTAGAGTTCAAAGTTTTCTGAGAACTTGAAGCTTGGTATTCTCCATCATTGATAGAGAGTAATAATGTTCTTGGTTTTCCCATAATGGCACCCCAGGATAAGGTCTTGAGGAGGAACCAGATAGAGTGAGTCACCATTCTCCCTGGAGAATGTGAGGCCTGTCTCTGGAGAGTGCACTGATAGAGGTTATCAGTGCTGGTGGGGTCCTTACAGTGACTGGCTGGCTATAGGGACATTGCTGGCCTCCAGCTACCAGGATCAAGTGAGCCTCTTGCCTCTGTCTCCAGAGCCCCTGGGACTATAGGCTTGTGTCACCATGCCTGGCTTAGTTTTTTTTTTTTTTTTTTTTTTTTTTTTTTAAGAGAGGGACAGTGAGAGAGAATGAGAGAATCAATTTTATTTAGTTTTTCATGTGGCTTTCGTTGCTCCAACACTTGGTTGTGTTCATGGTGCTAGGGTTTGAATCTGATCAGCAATAGCTTTTTTTTTGTTGTTGTTCTTTTTATTTTTTTGGTCCATGGTATGAACTAAAGTAGTATTAAATAATCATGGTGAAACTGTGTTATTTAGATCTCATTTGGATTCAGTTCAAAATGAAAAATACGTCCAGACAGTTGAGAAATATGAATAGTGGTTTTTTTGGTTACATTAAAAAGCTATTGTTTCCTCAGCTACTGTCATTTGCAGGAACCCTTATTTGTAGACATGCATACCAAAATGTAAGTGAAATACTACGGGTGGATAAACTGATGATATTGGACTTGAATTCATCATTTTTGAATCTGGATAGTGGGTGGTACATGGAGGTTTCGTGTTGTGCATTTAAAAATTTTTCGTTAAGTATTTTAAAATTGTTATAAAAATTGATATTTTGTCCTAATTTCTTATTGTAATTTAGATAAGTTTAGCCTTGCATTGTTTAAGGAATACCTTTTATGATAGGTTTTAGGAAATAATCCGGAATTATATTTAAGTAGTTTCCTTACTTAGTGTTTTTATTAGGATCTTATTGTATACTTTATCAAGCTGTGTTTATCCATGACCTTTTCTTTCGTTTGTTGTAATGGCTTATAATGGTAGAGCCTTCTGATACATCTGGAATCTAGTTGTTAGCAAACGCTTTCTTTAGAATTTTCATATTTAGCTGGGTGCAGTGGTGCAAGCCTGTAATCCCAGCTCCCAAGGCTGAGGAAGGAGAATTGCAAGTTCAAAGCCAGCTTCAGCAAGTTAGCGAGACCGTCTCAAAATAAAAAAAGGATGGGGATGTGGCTCAGTGGTTAAGAACCCTGGTTCCCCCCCCCAAAAAAAGAAAAAACAACAGAAAAGAATATTGCGCATCTCTTCCACATAACTGGGATGGTCTGTTTGTTTTAACCTAGTTTACATCTCTATCTTTGGTATCTGAAGCTAGGCAAGCATTTTAACACTGTGAGCCATCCCCAGCCCTCTTTTTTTTGAGAGAGAGAATGAGAATCAATTTTATTTAGTTTTTCATGTGGCTTTCGTTGTTCCGACACTTCATTGTGTATGTGGTGCTGGGGTTCGAACCTGGGTCCTTGCGCATGCCAGGCAAGCGCTGTAGCCACTGAGCCACCACCCCAGTCCCCCCATTTCTTTTTTTAAGGAGGGAATGTTCTTCATGTTTATACTGGTGGCTGATATTCTTGAATTTCCTTCCTTTGGCCTTGGTGGTTAGAGTTACTGTTGATTTTATTTCCTCTTGCACCTTTTCCTTACCGTTGCTGGTTTGATCAAGTTGCTGTTCATTACATATTCTCTCAATCTGGAGGTCTCCTGTAGTTTCTCTGCACATACTTCTGTGTTCCACCTGCCCTGCCCACTCCCTCTGCCACTGCCCAACCTGAAGTTTGCTTTGCTGAAGTAGTTCATCATTTTCTGTTCTCGTCTATTTGAATCTTCCCAGGATAGCCCTTCCCCACTAGAGGCCTTGATTGACTTCAGTTTCACAGTTCCACACCCTTGGCTAACGTGTAGACTCTGCTCTCTATTCTTGGGTTGCAGTTGTTTTCTTCCGTGTATCTGTTTTCCTGTGGGCACTTACTGTTTAGGCAGATTCCTAGATTTTCCAAGAGGCCTATGGGTGGGCCTCTAGAAAAAAGTAGGACAGTGACCTACATGTGCTGAGATGGAAGGCCAACAAGTTAAAGGATCATGAGTCTTACTGCTCTCTTACGTTGGATGCCAGACCACGCATATTCTCCATACGCGCTTCCAAGATGTTTGGGAATATTTCCATTCAGAAAGGAAACCGGGAGCATGCAGTCTTCATGAATGTCAAAATTTAGAAAGAAAAAGAGGGAGTGATAGCACTGGGAAAGGCACTTGGGCTTAAGGTGTCACACTGACCTTGCAGCATCTCTCCTGACCTAGTTTCTGAAGGCCAGCCAGCCACACTTCATGGTTCCTGAAGCTTCCAGGGCTCTAAAATTTGTTTACCAGTTCCAGGTTTCTTTAAAACTACCATCACACTTTCCCATGACTCGGGTGCCTCTGTGCCACACTCTGCCTCCCAGGTTGCTCTGGGGTTCTCTAGCAGGTGGCAGCGAGCCCAGGGTGCAGAGCTCTGTGCAGGGGTATCTCTTCCTCCTGCAAAGGTTTCTGAGAGCAGAGGGCAGTTACATATTCAGAGGTTCCTCCCGTTGCATCCCTAGTGTCTAGCATGTAATAAGTCCTGAACAGAACGTTGAAACGTTGAAAACGTGGACCGTTGTCCCATGTACATAAAGTGTATGGCCAACTTCATCAGTGACTGACTTTTTATAGAGAGAATCAGCTTTATTTAGTTTTTCATTTGGCTTTCATCGCGCCGACACTTCGTTGAGTACGTGGTGCTGGGGTTTGAACCCATGTCCTTGCACCGTAACCGCTGAACCACCACTCTAGCCCAGTGACTGACTTTTCAGTCTCATTGATCTCTGTGATAAGAGATGATTTTGATACTTTCTAGAGAATTATCTGCAGCACTTCAGAAGCCAAGTGGTGCTAGTGCTGTGTGTGAGTTATGCTGTAAACATGTATAGTGTACATGTGGACATTTAAGATGGTTTTCTTGTTTTATTTTTTTAACAGGTAGAAGAAACACCAGGAAAGATGTCTAAGGTAAGATCACGCTTCATCCTGTGTCTACAATATGAGGAGAAACTGATCTGTTTTCACACTGGTTACTGTCAAGATTTACATGACATATTGGGTTCATTGAGACAAAGAAGTCTAGTTTGTCATTCTAAAAGTTTTGAGCAGCCTTTTTTCCTCAGGTACAGCAATAACAATCCATTTAGCCTCCTTAGATCACTTCCAACAGACTCATCAAATAATTCTAAATTCTGATAGTTGTCCTGATGAAATTGATGGGGCTCTTTGACTTGGTAAGTTGGTTTAGTTGGTCCAGAGCTCTGAGGTAAGCCAATTCTAAAGGACATATGCTGAAAAAGTTAAACTTGTGGTTAAAACTGCAAGGTTATTTGATTGCCTTTTGTTTTTGAGCCTACTGTTGTCTGTTGCTATCTAATTTTTAAAAATCATATCAGTTTTTGCTTTTTATACAAGTAGTAGTAGTGTGGGACACAGATAAACAGAAAAAAAAGGAAATAAGAAATGGCCATTTTTCTACCATGCAGAAGTAACCACTGCTAAAATTTAGGTCTGTTCTTTTTCACCTGTGTGTACATGAGAATGCACATTCACAAAGTGTAGTCCAGAAATACCACATCATGCCTCTTCAATGAACAATGAGTTGATCCCTTCAGGAGCGTCTCTTCTCCTTCTTGGGGTGCCCTGCCCAGGCCCCAGTTTGGGTGCCATCAGGAAGCACCTTGTGCTCCCAGTCTTTGAAGTGAGACACTAGCCTCCCACTTGGAGGTGGCCTGCCTGCCTTGTCTGTCCCGCATGCAGTGTCTAGGTGAGTGGAAACTGTCCTTTAGCCAAGACTGTTGATAGAAACCACTCAGTTTGGTACTACTGTGTAAGCTTGATTTTTTTTTTCCCCTGTAACTCCATTTATCTCGTCTTAATTCGAAATTGTAACTAAGAGGAATTAATAATTTTGTACCTTTTATGTATTACGGATTTCCTAAGCAGAATATTGATTAACAAAATGTTAATTTTAGATCAGCGTGTAGCTAAGGGATTATTGATTTTTTTTAAGTGATCATACATGAATAATAGTCATTTTCTGATAGAAGTAAGACTTTTTGTAACTCTTTGTGTACGATTTTTAATTTGTAATGATCACCTATATTTCTCACAGGTCTAAGTGATTGATTATATCTTAAAACAATCAAGTTATTAATCAGCTTTTCTTTCTTTTTTTTTTTTAATCTAAATCTTACTTTAGCAACAACCAACTCAGTTTATAAATCCAGAAACTCCTGGCTATGTTGGATTTGCAAATCTTCCTAATCAAGTTCATCGGAAATCTGTGAAAAAAGGTTTCGAGTTCACATTGATGGTGGTTGGTAAGACACTGATCTACAGCCTCCAGTTTGCTGATCAGTATGGCAGCATGGCAGAGTCGTGTCACTTGCAAATTTGAAAAAAAAAAATCACTTATTCTTTAAAAAAATTGGTACAAGTAAAGTTACCATTTTTCTCTCATTTTTTTAAAATGTGGATGTTTGGAATTTGGGGGAGATGTGGATCACACCAACAGGTGTTCTAACACAGAGCTACAGCCCTAATCTTTTTTAAATTTTTAAAATTTTGAGACAGGGTCTTGTTAAGTTGATATGGTAGCCTCAAAGTCACCACCCTCCTGTCTCAGCTTCCCCAGTAGCAGGATTATAGGTATGCCCTACCCGGTCTGGTGTGTGATAATGGGTTCCAAAGTGCCTCCCAGTCATCTTTACCCCTTGCCTTCATGATCCTTCTGCCCCTCCCACCAGGATCTAGCCTCTAGGGTGTTGCAGAAATGAAGGTGTGTGACTTCTGAGACTAGGTCATGAAAGGCATCATGCCCCCCACCACACCCCCTTGAAGCACTCCCTCTGGGGGAAGTCAGCTGTGTGTTGCAAGGACACTAAAGCAGCTTCTACAGAAGTCTGCAGGACAGGAACTATGGCCTGTCAGTGATCACGTAGGTGACCCCCTAGCAACACCCTCCAGGCTAGATCAACTTGGTATATGGGACTGTCTACACTCTCAAATTTTCACCCAAAAAAATCTGAGAGAGAATGTTTATGTCTGTTAGAGGCCTCCAAGTTGTGCAGTGATTGTTGTTATGTGCTAGCAGAGCGGTGCTATACTCATTTAATTAGACTTGCGTGTAGTTCTCATTAAAAAAATTAATATCTCCCAAGACTATAGTGCTAGATATATTTTGTGGTTTTTTAAAATTTTTTTTAAATTAATTAATTGTTTTTTAATTTTTATTTTATTTTATTTTTAAGAGAGAGAGGGACAGTGAGAGAGAGAGAATTTTATTTAGTTTTTCATGTGGCTTTTGTTGCTCTGACACTTCACTGTGTATGTGGGCTGGGGTTCCAGCCGCGTCCCTGTGCATGCCTGGCAAGTGCCATAATTGCTGACCTACCACTCCAGCCCCTTAATGTAATTTAATTTTTATTCATTTATTTATTTATTTAAGAGAGAGCGATAGTGAGAGGGACTGTCAGAGAGAGAGAATCAATTTTATTTAGGTTTTCATGTGGCCTTCATTGCTCCAATATTTCGTGTATGTGGTGGCGGGGTTTGAACTCATGTCCTCACACTTGCCAGGCAAGTGCTATAACCACTGAGCCACCGCTCCAGCCCATAATTTTATTTTTAAAGAGAGAGAAAGAGAGAGTGGATTTTATTTATTTTTCATCTTGCCTTCGTTTCTCTGACACTTACCTGTGTATATGGTACTGGGGTTTGAACTCAGGTCCTTGCTCATGCCAGACAAGCGCTCTATTGCTAAGTCACCATTCTAGCCAGGTGGATGTATTTTGAATAAGTAACAGTCTTTAGTATACAATTTTTTTTTTTTAAGAGAGAGAGACAGTGAGAGAGACAGAGAAAGAGAGAAACAACTTTATTTAGGTTTTCACATGGCTTTAGTTGCTCCAACACTTAGTTGTGTACATGGTGCTGGGGTTTGAACCTGGGTCCTCCTGCTGAGCCACCGCTCCAGCTCCTTTAGTATACAATTTAAAAATTTATTTTATTTATTTTCAAGTCCATTGAAATTGAGTTGGTTGCTTGCTGCTCTTTTCTGTTAATGTCAGCTGTTCTGTATATTAGCTTATGTTACATGTTGCGGACTATGGCAGCATGTCCATAATTCTGTTAATCCTTTCATGTTTTATTTCATTCTCGGTAACTGGCACAATTCTGAGAAATAGCCAGGCGCAGTGGTACATGCCTGTGATCCCAGAAATTCAGGAGGCTGAGGCAGGAGGATCACAAGTTCAAAGCCAGCCTCAGTAAACTTAATGAGGCCCTCAGTGACTTATCAAGACCCTGTCTCAAAATAAAGAATGAAAAGAGCTGGGGATGTGACTCAGTGCTTGTTGAACCCTGGGTTCAATCCCTGGTACCAAAAAAAAGAAAGAAAGAAAAACAGCCACAACAACCACCACTTCAAAAAATTCTGAAAAACAATGCACACGTTGGAAAAAGCTTTCATGCTATGTGAATGAGTAGGACAAATGAGTATTTCTCAGAGTTAGTAGCTCACCCATCTGAATTAAAATGTGGAGTCCTTGGTGAAGATGAGGGAGTGTTGCAGTGTTTTAGGAGCCTATTTACATGGTCATAGTGATGATGGAAATTTACATTTCTGGTAGAAAGAGAAATGCAGTGGTCTGTTACACAGCTCTTTGGTTTTGCATCACTCCCTAACAGAGTGCACATAGCTAGAGCAGCTGAAGAGTCAGCCAGATAGCAGACCTCTTGGGCTTTGTGGTCATCACAGCAGGAGTACAGCTGCTCATCTCTGCCCTTAAAGTGGGAAGCAGCCATGAACAGCACATTAGCCAGCACAGCTATATTCTTAAGAAGCTTTGTTCATAATAGCAGATAGCAGGCTCAGTGCAACCTGCGATCCACTGTTAGTCGACCCCTGAAAAACTAGATGAGCCTTCCTCCCATGAGCAGCTAGAAGACAGGACAGGGTAGGGGCCAGTTCTTCATGTGGTGCTTCCCAGAAGGAAACCAGATCATGTGGACCGTGGGGTCACTCCAGCTGTCCGTCCTTTACCTGACCATGCTTGGGGCTGCAGTGTGAATCAAGAGTACAGGGTCCCATCCCACCCAGCTGAAGAGACAGCTCACGGTGTCCTGAATGTGAGGCGGCAACACAGAGCTCTGAAGAGTATAAAGGGCCTGGATAAAGTGTGGAGTCCTTGGTATAAAGTGCTCTTGGGATCTCTGAGAAGCCTTGGCCATGTACCACTGCTGGACATGATTACAGTTCAACCATGAGGAGGCCAGAGAACTTGTAGCAATCTTGTTGACAGCCAGGGCAGTCCATAGAGACTTTGGAGAGTTCTTGCTTAAGAGCAGGGCTAGGTGGACGTAAAGGATGTGGTGACCACTCCTTATAGCGCTGACCAGCTGAACACTTGACAGGACAAAGAAGACCCAGAGCCTGCCATGTGCAGTGCAGCCTTCACAGTTTTAACACCCAGGAAACACTGGGCATCACAGAAGCAGAAACTGTAGCACACAGTCAGGAGAAAAGTCTGGCAGCGGAAGCAGACCAACAAATGACAAGAAGACAGCATTGACAAAGACTTCTGGTGAAAGCGTTGAAGTCAGGATTCCTTCTGCTTCGTCCTCCTGAGTAACTCGGATTGTGGATGTGCACCCACATGCGTAGCTCTTAAGAACTTCAAATATTCCTCTGTACTTAATGAAAAACATGAACATATTGAGATAAGTGGAAGATCCAAAAAAGAACCAGATGAAATCCCAAGAGATTGAAATGACCACCTCTGGGTGGAGAGTAAAGCTTGGTGGCAGAGTATTTGACTAGAATGCACAAGGCCCTGGGTTCTACCCCCAGCACTGTGAAAAAAAAAAAAAAATCAGACATGAAAAAATTTCAGGATAGGCCTAATAGCAAATTATATACTGTAGAGAAAAAAAGAGTACTAGGAGGCACCTGAAGTACCGAAAAGGTAAGGCTTTTTTTTTTTCTAAGAGAGGTACAGAGGGCTGGAGCGGTAGCAGTTTCAGCGCTTGCCTCGCATATGCAGGGATGTGAGTTCAAACTCCAGCACCACATACACAATGGAGAGTTGCATCTACGAAAGCCACATGAAAAACTAAAGCGCCACACCAAGGCACAACACAGAAAGTCATCAGAACCTAGTGATGGAGCATTACGCCAAATAAGCAAGTAAGTACAGCAGAGTACTTAGTGACATGGCAGGGAAGGATGACCATGGCAGTGCAGCGCTGAGGGGAAGGACAGGCTTTTTGTTTTTGTTTGTTTGTTTTAAATAAATAAAGGAAATTTAAAATAAAATGCCAAAGAAAACAGCTTGTAGGAGCAGCAGTGGAACTGAGCTGGCAGGGGACATCCAAAGGCAGGCTCTCCCTTACTGCATAGAGGGCGCTGTGAACTAGCCCTGCCTGCACAGCCAGCTCACGTTCTTGGTTTGGCCCATTGGGTCAGAAGCTCATTGAATCTGACTGTGTGCACTTTGAAAGCATCTTGTGAGAGCAGCAGTGATGGGCACGTAGCAGGGAGGGTTGCCCGCATAGCAGCACCAAGTCCACTCTTCATTTTCACCCTTAGGGTAGGTGCTCCTTAAGCCCAGATTGCTTGCAGCTCCTGGGTGTCCACATACTCAAGCTCTCAGGCCCTTGTGAACAGAGTCACTGCCTCCGAAGTTCCTCTCATGTGCCACCACGAGATGGCATAGGAGAAGAAGTCTCTGAAAAAGGTCTGATGAGTTCTCAGAGAGAAGGGCGAGCTTAGGACCAGCAGGGTTCTGGGCTGAGCATGTGCCAGGGAAAGGCATGGACAGAGGTTTATCTAGGAAAGCAGGTACATAATCAAGGGACAGTAGGATAGGACGGTCTCAGAAGAGGTGCCCTGTGGCACAGCACTAAGTGGAGGCAGCAGGATTGAGTTTTAAAGCATTGAAGACAAGCAGTCAGCCTGGAGCTCTTCATCACAAGCCTCCTTCAGAAACAGGCTGAGTGAGATAAAGGTGTTTGAGATGGATGAACTGAGAGGATTCATCCCTGTCCTGCACTGCAAGAAAGATGAAGTTCTTCAGGTTGGAATGAAAAGATTTCAGATTAAGGAAACAATGTGGGTAAATATGAAAGACGTTGTTTTGGTTTTTAGTGTCTTCCGTAGATAATCACCTCTTCAAAACTAACAAGGTATAACTTGTTGAAATAAAATCTTTAAGGATAAATAGCACAAAGGGCAGGAAGAAATGTCAGTATGCCATTGTGAACTTCACAGGTTTTATGTGAAGTGAAGTAATGTTACTTAAATGTGGAGAAAAAAACAACAAAAACCAGATGAAAAAATTAAAAATTGCCTCTTTAAAAAAATCCACCAAACTACTATAATTGAGAAGTAAGTTTTAGTGAGATTGCAGGCACTGATTTAATATACAAAAATTGACTTTATTTGTGTGTATTACCAACAAACAACCAAAAGTCAGTTCCAAAAATAATACTAGTTAGCTTTTTAAAGAAAGAACCATTTACAAGGAATTTTACACTGTTTGACAATAGATTAATCAAAATACATGCAGGACGCGTACTAGGACCACTGCTGAGAGATATTAGAGAACCTGAACGTGTTTTGTGAGCTCTGTCCCACTTGTGCATTGACATTATTAAGATGTTCCCTTCCGGGCTTGAGTGGTAACTTGGTAGTTACGCTTGCCTCGCATGTGCAAGTATGAACCCCAGCACCATGTACACGACAGTTTCAGAGAAATGAAAGTCACATGAAAAACTAAATAAAAATTGCTTCTCTCTTTCACTGTCCCCTTTCTTTAAAAAAAAAAAAAAAAGTTCCCTTTCCTCCAAATTGAAAGCTAGCCTCAGCAACTTGGGGAGACCCTGTCTCAGAAAGTAAAAAAGGCTGTGGGGTTCAAAAGCGCCCCTGGGTTCAATCCCTGGTACCTCAGAAAACCAAAAGAACAGAACTAGAAAGTTAACCACATGGACCTTCAAGTTTTAAAAAATCCTTTTAGCAGCAAGAAAAAATGATACATTGGGAAAATCTCATCTCAGCTGCCTGGAAAAAAGACTTTTGAGCAGATTTTAACATTGTGGCAGACTTCTAAAGAAGGGAAGTTCACACAGGGATACATGACCTGCAATTGAAATGTTACACATTTGGGCAGCAGCCTGCAAGGAATTAAGTAACACAGAGGTTGTATAGACATCACAGGGCTGGAACAGAGGTGGAGGCTCAGCAGCATCCCACATACCTGGCATGCTTGAGGACGTGGGTTTGAACCCCAGCACCACGTACACAAGAAGTGCTGGAGCAGTGAAAGTCACTTGAAAAACTAAATGAGATTGATTCCCTCTCTCAGGAAAAAAAAAAAAAAGACATCAGGGAGTGGAGGCAGGTGGCCAGTTGTGCAGGAGAGCACTTGGTGATCAGGAGGCTGAATGTTCCAGTTGCAGGGCGATGGCTGACGTTGCTATACTACCCACATTTATGTGGGATAGTTGCTCAGTGTGTAAGGAAAATGAGATTGAACAGATAAAGCCTATTGCCGAATTATGTGTGCTAGAAAATTACTAGGATGTCTGTGTGATGAATTTAACGAGAGGATAGTAGCAAGCACTTGAGAGTGAAGTAAAGATGAACACTGGCCTTAAAGCAAAGGCACCGCACAGCAAGGCTTTCCGGGGCACACCCAGCTTGTTGTGGAGTTGTTTGCATGGGCAGAAAGAGCTGAGCCTCTCTTCTGGGTATTTTCCCAGAGGAGGTAGAATCAGAACATTACAGCAACACAGCAAAATCTATGTTCATATGTTCATAGCAGCTCAATTTACAGTAGCTAAATTATGGGACCAACCTAGATACCTCTCCCTGGATGAATGGATCCAAAAGCTGTGATAGATATATATACACATACATATACACACACACATACATACAAACATATAATACACATATACATACGTACATACATACATACATACACATCCCATGGAGTTCTACTCAGCTATTAGAAACAATACTATTGCATCCATTAAAGGTAAATGGATGGCAATGGAAGAAATCATGCTGAGCGAAGTTAGCCAAACCCAGAGAGTCAAGGGCCAAATGTTTTCCCTCATGTGAAGGCTAGACCCTAATCTCAGGCATGGGAGTAAGGTAGACAAACTCATGTATTAGATCCATAGAACAAAAATGCAAAATGTTAATATTTATGAGATACAATTGCAAGATTCTTCATAAGATATTTGAACAAGCTATGCTGCATACCTATAAAAATGTAGATGTTTAATCCCATTGTCATATTTTGATGAATGACAATGGATGGTAGGAAGGGAGGAGAACAGGAAATGTGGGAACTGAGATAGTACAAGGTACAGTCAAAGCAGTTATAAATGTCACTGTGTATATTATAGCTGTATATATAAAAAATGTTCTTCATAGGTATAAGAGTTATGTCACTGTACTTGGCTTTTTTAGGAATAATATAGGACCCTGAAGAATGGCGGGGGATGGGAGGAGGGAAGTAGAGGGGTGTGAGGGGGCAGGTATTGAACAAATTGTATTGCTGATTTGTGTGCAGCAAGGAATACGTGACAACTAATCCCATCATTATGTAAAACTGTAATGCATTAATAAAAAAAAATAAATTAAAAAAAAGAAAAAGAGCTGAGCCTCAGAGGACTTCCATGCAGGGCTTCTTGCAAGGCCTTGTATGTTTTTGAGAAAGAAAATTCATAATCATTTTGGTTGAATATTGAAAAGCTAATATGAAGGACAGATTCCTTAATATTTGAAGGCTTAAACTTTAGATTATAACTTTTGTGACCATTTGCCTGGTAGAATTTTATTTTACTTTTTTTTTTTTTCCCAGAGAAACAATTTTTATTTAGTTTTACATGTAGCCTTCATTGCTCCAAGCCTCCGTTTTGTACATGGTGCTGAGGTCTGAATCTGTGCACTCGTGCATGCCGGGCAAGTGCATAATTGCCAAGCCACTACTCCAGCCCCTATTTTTATTTATTTATTTTTTTTAAAGAGAGAGTGTGAGAGGGAGGAGAGAGAATCAAATTTATTTTTTCCTCTGGGCTTTGTTTCCTTGACATTTAGTTGTGTTTTGTGGTGCTTGGGTTTGAACCTGGGGCCTTGTGCATGCCAGGCAAGTGCTCCAACCACTGAACCACTGCTCCAGCCCTACCTGGCAGGATTTTAGAATGATCTTGGAAAACAGCTGAAACGTCTTACTCTATATTATTTCGTGTTGCCACTGGGTGCCCAGTATAATTATATTTCTGACAAGTGAAGACAGGAGCTATTTTGTAAACTCAGCCTCCTGTCTCAGTCTTTTCTGTTCCAGTTCTACCACCTTAAAAATAATGTGTTACTTTTGTGCATAGAACTAAGATTGCTTGACCCTATTGTCTTGTCTTGTCTTGTCTTGTCTTGTCTTCTCTTTCTTTCTTTCTTTTAGAGAGAGGGACGTGAGAGAGAGAGAATCAGTTTTATTTAGTTGTTCTTCATTCTTGACACTTCATTGTGCATGTGGTGCTGGAGTTTGAACCCGGGTCCTCATGTGTGCCCGGCAAGCACCATAACCACTGAACCACCACTCCAGCCCGACTCCATTGTTTTCTGTTTGCGTTTCTGGTTGATGTTGTGCTTGTGTTGATCCAAATCTCTTCTTGTGGGTCTTGTTACCCTGTTTGGTGGCATCTGTTTTGATCAGGTCCTGGCCAGGATGGTGCTTGAAGTGGCCTGGTAGTAGCATATTGTTCTCAGTTCCTGAACTGTGCTGAGTGAAGTATTGTACATACGCTTAGAACTTGGGATGCACATTCTAGAAGGAGCGCGAGGGCTCCTCTGCTGGGGCTTGTTCCCACTCACACCTGTCGCTTCTCAGTGTATCACCCCTGCTGTGTGGTCAAGGTGGTTGCTGAACTGCTGTGTGCAGCCAGGGGCTTCTCTGTCATGTCCCCGTGCCTAGCACTGCCAGGTGTGCAGAAAGCACTTAATCAATATTGGTAGTTCTTGTGTAATAAGAATGTGAAGGGATCACCAGTTAAGAGCTTGATGGCATGCTAAGCATTTGCTCAGTGTTTTGTTTTTGTTTTGTTTTGTAAAAGAGAGGGACGGAGAGAGAAAGAATCAATTTTATTTAGTTTTTCATGTGACCTTCTTTGCTCTGACACTTAGCTGAGTATGTAATGCTGAGGTTCGAACCTTCATCCTCGCACATGCCAGGCAAACACTGTAACCACCACTCTAGCTCCTTGGTCAGTGTTTTATTTCAGCATGTTCAACATACAACTCTGGGTCTGGAAATTGCAGTGTAAAATGCAGTCCAAATTTTGAATGTGTCTACACATTTCTAGTGGACTTTTTTCCTTGATTTTCCCAAAAATACTGATTTTTAAGATGGGTGTGTACTCCTTTCCCATGCTGTGAGCAGAGGACAGGTGATAAGGGCCTGGGGCAGTCCAGCATCAAGGACAGTGTTGTGCCAAGCTCAGAAGCCCTTGTCTTCCAGAACCACGCCTTCAGAGTCAACCTACAGTGAAACAATGGGAACTTAAGCTTCCTTCCAGAATAAGATGAAATCTGGTGTATTTTTTTTTTTCTTTTTGAAGTTGAATGTCAAACATTTAGAATATACAGAGCAACTGAAGAGGAGTTCTGGAGGGTGTGTGCTGTCTGCACTCGTCCTGTCCTCTCAGAGGGTGGGTGAGGGAGTGGCAGGTAATGGCAAGTGGTGCATGTGAGACAGGAGGACAGCTCGGTGGCACCAGTGAGCCTGCCAGGTTGTAGCCCCCACAACTGGGAACAGGAGTGTTCCAAGTTCTCTGAAACTCTGTAAGCTTAGTGGTTAGCAGAGCTTGCTGTTGAAAACCTACTTTGCATTCTGCTTGTCAAAAAAGTAAAGTATGGGCTGGAGTAGTGGCTCAGCGGTTACACACTTGCCTGGCGTGTGCCAGGATGTGTGTTCAAACCCTAGCACCACGTACACGATGGAGTATCAGAGAAACAAAAGCCACCTGAAAAACTAAATAAACCTGATTCTTTCTCTTGCACTGTCCCTCTCTGTTAAAAAAGAAAGAAAGAAAAAGAAAGAAAGAACACCTCCAAAGTCCAAAATTTGTGAAGAGATAAAATAGTGTTTCTCATCGAATGGTGTACAAGTTCCAGAATCCACTGACCTGGATTCAGAGTGGGACCCTGTTTTGCATGTCTCTCAGACCTGGGCAGGTGACCTATCTGAGCCGGGGTGGTGGTGCCCATTTGCAATTGTATGGAGAAGGCAGGGTGGTTGGCGTGGGGTGCTGGGGTCCTGGGGAGGAGGCCCTGACCAGGCTCTTGTTTCCATCTGAGGTGAGTCCGGCCTCGGAAAGTCGACTCTCATCAACAGTCTGTTCCTGACTGATCTCTATCCAGAGAGAATCATACCTGGAGCTGCAGGTGAGAGTTCTACGTCACTAACTGGGGTTGCGCATGAATGTTGCTAAAGTGCCCAGTAGTCCTCTGAGCGCTGTAGTGGTCTGTTCTTTGTTTTCGTTAAACACAGGAGAATGTCACTTAGGGAGTGTGTGCTGCACCTGAGGTTCTGGGGTCTTGGTGGTACAATTGTTTTACACATACCCATGTGTCCATTCTGTCTTTGAATTTGCCTATAAAATTTAGTAAATGGTTTCTGCCTGTATTACACATTGGATAAGAGAATTGAGAGGGCAGGTTCTATATCACCTAAAACGCTGTGTGCAGTGACAGTCCCTGTAGCTGTAGATGTCTGCCTGCATGTCAGTAGCATGGCAGTATCCATGTGTGCTTGGTGAGTGAGTGGGTTGAGCACATAGAGCCTGGGTCCTGGGCTGCCACAGGAAGTGGGCAGGCCCTTTCACCAGGACTTTTAATTCAACTCATTTCTTTATTCCAAATTATTTTTAATATTGGCTTTGTTCGTTTAGCGTGGTGCTGGGGATTGAACCCTCCGTGCACATTCTGAGTGCGCTCTCTGCCACTGCGCTGCACCACAGGATTCACAGCCCCGCTGCTTTGACAGATTGTTGCTGAGTTGCCCAGGCTGGTCCCCTCGCTTCTCACCCCCTCTTGCTTCCCGCCCTGACCCTGCAGCACTGGAGATTGAACCCAGGGGCATTCTACCACTAAGCTACCTCCCCAGTTTTTATTTTTGAGATAGGATCTCTCTAAGCTGCCAAGACTGGCCTTGAATTTGGAATTCTCCTGCCTCAGCTTTGAGAATAGTGAATTATAAATAGATGCTTCTGCGCCTGGCCAATATTGGCATTTTTAACCTTCCCAGACAGTGTTCATCTCAGTAGCCATTTCCCTTGCTGACTCTGGGGTAGTTTTACACAGACCCTGTTAACCTTCTGAGACCCTTCAAAGAGAGGTAGGGACCTTCCAAATTACTTGTAAGAACTTTAATAACAGGTAATTTCTCTTTGAACACTGGCTTAACTTGAAGGTATTTACTCTATTATGATTCTTTCTTTTTTAGAGAAAATTGAAAGAACTGTCCAAATTGAGGCTTCAACTGTTGAGATTGAAGAGCGTGGGGTTAAGCTGCGCCTTACCGTGGTGGACACACCTGGCTATGGGGATGCCATCAACTGCAGAGACTGGTAGGCACACGGAAAGGGCACAGAGTCCCAAAGTGCCCACACTGCGCATGTGTTGGCTTGCATTCATCCTGATATGCTCATGTGTAGGTGGTGGTAGCAGGTGACCATCCAGGTCAGGCAGTAAGGCAGATTAAAGCTGTTCATACTTCTTAACTAATGGTGGTGTTTTAACTTTTTTTTTTTTTTTTAAAGAGAGAAAGAATCAATTTTATTTCATTTTTCATGTGACTCTTGTTGCTCCAACACTTCCTCGTGTACATGGTGCTAGGGTTCATACTTGCATATGCCAGACAAGCACCAGAATCACTGAGCCACCACTCCAGCTCACATTTTAACTTTTTAAGTACCTTTATAGAGAGCATTCCTGAGCACCTTAGAGCGGCCTACCTGTTATCAGTGACGCACCTTGATTTGAGCCTGGGCAGTAGATGAAAGCTTGTGATGTACCCTCCCAAGTGGGAGAGGGAAAGTCTGGTTGCAAGTTGCTTGAGTCATGCCTGTAGCTGCGTGCTTGTTGGCACCATCATCTCAGACAGAGAAATGAGGAAGAGGAGGAGGGGTCTGCAGCCTGTGCTGTGTGGAGAGCCCTGCTTCAGTTGTGTGGACTCCCTGAGCTTCCCTCGCCAGGTGAGCAGAGGAATGAAGGGAAAGGCTCTGCTCTGGACTTTGTCCTGCAGCAGGCTGTTGAGTGTCTGTTCCTGCTGAGCACTGCTGAGCATGCTCCATGCTCCTGCTCCTGCCTGCTCGGTTCCTCAGCACCTCTTTCTCACTCTGCTTGGAAGGATTGGCAGCCCCTGCCATTACAGGTCACCTCTCAGAGAGATGGACAGTGAGAGAGAGAGAATCAGTTTTTTTTTTAATCTGGTTTTTGTTCCTCTGACACTTAGTTGAGTACATGGTACTGGAGTTTAAACCCGGGTCTTCACGCATGACAAGCAAGCACCGTAACTGCTAAGCCACCACTCCAGCCCCCTCAGACACTTTATATAGTACACTGGTACCTAAGGAAGTTCACTTTTGGCTTCCATTCTCATGAAGATTAATTGTTGGATTGTACATCTCTAGTGGGAGGGGAGAGAAGCTTGTTTCCTTTTGCAGTTAGGGCTGCCTGTTGCTGTGTGTATTTCAGTTTCAAGACGATCATCTCCTACATTGATGAGCAGTTTGAGCGCTACCTGCATGACGAGAGTGGCCTGAACAGGCGTCACATCATTGATAACAGGGTGCACTGCTGCTTCTACTTTATCTCACCTTTTGGACATGGGTAAATGACTGTTTACGATGGAACTTGATTCACTACATGAGTCTGCAAGTTTCCTTCAGCTGTGTTGCAATGCAAGAATTCGGATAATTTCGAGAGAAAAAAATGTGATTTCCCTGTTCTTTCTCTTAGACTGAAGCCCTTAGATGTCGCGTTCATGAAAGCAATACACAATAAGGTGAATATCGTGCCTGTCATTGCAAAAGCCGACACTCTCACTCTGAAGGAACGAGAGCGGTTGAAGAAACGGGTAAGTGATCTGAGCCTGCCTCCCACTCAGGATGGCTGGCACCAGGGCCTGGGAACGGAGGAGAGGAGGGCAACAGCAATGTCCCCTGTTCATTGGCGGCAGGGCAGCAGCATTTGCCCTGTATTTTGTAGTTTTTGTTTTTGATGTTTTGCCTTGGTGAAAATACCATATTTCTGTTCGTAAATCTCCTTAGGTAAAAGTGCTCTTGTGGGTTGGTGGTGGTGAGGTGCAGAGATTGCACAGGGACAGGCTGAAGCTGTGGCAGTGTGATTTCTCTGAAGGGCTGGCTTCTGCCCATGTGCTTCCCTGCATAAGGCCCCGCACCACAGCACGACTGAGCAGAATAGCTCCTGGCATGGGGGCAAGTTGCCCACTGCCTCTGCCGGCTGACACCCCAACTCCCAGCCCCACTGGTTATCCACAGAAATAGCAGTTAGCAGTCAGCTGTGTGTGGTCCTTCCAGAACACAGGCTGTGTTTTGTTTTCTTTAGAATTATGTTGCAATACCATTCTGCTATTTGATGTTTCAGTTCAAAAATATCCTCAGGCCTGGCCGTGCACTGTCTTGCCGTGATCCCCGCTGGTAGTCTGTGCTCTGCTGGGCGTCCACTTCCCCCTTGATGGAGACTCAGCTTCCTTGCCAGTTCACTCTGGTTTCCTTCATCTCTGACCCGCGTTTCCATTATTTTGCCTCGTGCTGTTTCTTACACAGAGTACTTCCCTGCGTTAGGGCATTTTTGCTGACAATACTTCTCCCCCATTGTCTGCATTGTCCTTTTTTTTTTTTTTAAGCCAGTCATAATTTTTTTTTTTAAATCTGGGTTTTATTTTTCCTTTATCTAGTTGTGCTGTTTGTGGTGCTGGGGATTGAACCCAGGACCTCATACCTGCCAGGCATGCACTGTACTGCTGAGCTGTACCGCTGAGCCACCTCTGCAGCCCTCTGCATTGCTTCTGATCACTGAGTCGAACCCCGACCCCCAAAACACACACGCGTGTGCATGCACATGTCATGTTGCACGCCCAACACACTGCAGCTTCAGGCTGATCCTGATTTCTCCTCACACCCAATGAGCAGGATCCTGAGACCAAGATTCTTTCCTAAAGCATTCTGAGACCTCAGGATCATACCTGCACCTGTTTGCTGCTGTTCTCACAGTTGTATGAGTCAGGTGAACTCTTGGGAAATTCTTGTGAGCTCAGAATTTTGAAAGATGACTGAATTTCTCCCACACAAGCACATAATAGCTTGCTTTCCTGGAGCTTCCTCTGCTCTCTCAGCTGTGCTGCGTGGGCTCCCAGGGTCACCAGGCGGTGACCACCTCTGGCAGCATCTTCTTGCCTGCTGGGGACCATTGGGTCCTTGGGTGTCTTCTTAAGTGCTTTTATGTTCTGACTGGATGCTCTTAAAATGTATCGATGTTGACATGTTGCTGATGTCCTAGTTCGACTTGTATTTCTGTGTACTTTGTTGCTGATGTCCTACTTTCTGTATACTTTCTGTGTACTTCCTGTTATCTTCTGCCACGGTGAGACTTAGGCTGTGTGCTCATGTTTGTCACCCTTTTCTTCATTAATCTAAGTATCTACCAGTTTTTAGGAAATGTTTGGGCCCATGGGGAGTACCTGAAAACTTAGGTGTTTTTATGCTTGACGGATGTCACCTTTTACATGCTGTCTTGTGGGTGAGATGTATGTCACACTTGGTGAAGCGGCCCCGCAGCCCCTGCCCTTCCTCCTGACTTCTCCTTACTTGGTGCAGTTGGCTCACTCTCCCTTCTCTGAAGGACTCGTGCGGCTTCTTTCAGCCACACAGTCGCCAGTGACTCCTGACTGCTGGGCTCCCTGTGGCCACTCTCCCTGGCTCTGGAGCTTCTGCCTGAAGGGAAGAATTCCCTTCAGGATTCTTCCTCCTCCCGTGCAGCCAGGAGCACACTCCACTGATGAGCCCTTGCCCCACCGGCCTCCCTGTCTTAAATGCAGTCACCTAGACTGAGAAACACTGGTTTTGTCATTGCTTCCTTGCTCCTCCTGCAGTTTAAATAGTCTGCTTATTAGGTGTTTCTTACGTTTCCAGTTCCCCAGTGTGAGGCCAGCATGGAGCAGAGGTGGGGTCATGAGGATTGGATAGGAGACAGAAAGGGGCTGAGATAGGAAAGCGGGTGCATGCTGATCATTGCTCCTACTCAGGAGTGAGGAGTGAGGAAAAGGGCAGGTTGCAGAGTAAAGGATGTAGAGAGCTGGGTCTTTTCTGGACTTGAGTTGGTACAGATAGAGCCTAGGTCTTTGATCATGAACAGCCAGAACACAGTAAGGGTTTTTATCCTTAAAACCAGAGAGCCAGGGCTGGCGGGGTAGCACAGCAGTTACAGCGCTTGCCTGGGATGCGTGAACACCCAGGTTTAAATCCCAGCACAACATACAGAAGTAGTGTCAGGGAAACAATGGCCACATGGAAAAATAAAATAGAATTGATTCCCTTCCCCCTCTCTCCTTCCCCTCTCTCTCTTTTTAAGAGACAGAAAGAGAGAATCAACTATTATTTATTTTCTCATCTGGCCTTCATTTCTTTGACATTTAGTTGTGTATGTGCTGCTGAGGTTCAAACCTAGGTCCTTGTGCATGCCAGGCAGGTGCTTTAACCACTGATCCACTGCTCCAGCCCCTCTCCCTTTCTCTAAAAAAAAAAAAAACAAGGAAATAAAATAAAAAACCAAGAGCCAATCCAGGACGGAGGAGGCAGGATGTTTCCTGGTTGCTTTTCCTGGCCCTCTTCCTTGGTGGCACAGGTCCCTGTGAGGGAAGGTGGAGCTCTAGCCTACCTGGTGTCTACTGGAGCGCCCAGCACACAATGGCCGCTGGAAGCTGTGTCTTAATTGGATGGCTAACGAATGACTGTTTAGCTCCACTCCTGCCCAGTTGTTCCACTTCTCTAGGCCTCATTGACAGGTCAGATTATGAGATTTCACACATAAGTTCCTTTTTAGTAGTTAATAAAGTAGTTTCAAAATAACTTTAGTCTGGTACTTTTGACATTTGGATAATTTGGATACATTTCTAATATGATGATGAGTTAGACTTGGCTAAAATAGTATACAGTTTGCTAAAATCGGTTCTGTTTTGTCTTTTATTCAGATTCTGGATGAAATTGAAGAACATAACATCAAAATCTATCACTTACCTGATGCAGAGTCAGATGAAGATGAAGATTTTAAAGAGCAGACAAGACTTCTCAAGGTGGGCACTGGCTGCAGGGCAGTTTAAGTTGCTCCTGTGACCTGTGGTCTCTGTGTGCATTTAGGAAGAAGACTGGGCAGAGGGCTGGATCCTGGCAAGTCAGCCTCTGAGGGAGTATCTTGGTAGGGCCAACTGCAGTAGTACTTTTCCTTTAAGTTTGTTAGAACTAGCTTGGAAGTGTTACTGCAGGTTTGTTTCCTATTGGACTGGTGTGGAAAATACCTGACCACCAAATCAAAACATGTATGCCCTTAGCTCAGGTAAACTTTCTCATTAACAGCAATGAGCTAAATCTCTGCTGAGTTCCTGCACTGAGCCTATGTGTGCTGTGTCTTTCTAGGCCAGTATCCCATTCTCTGTGGTTGGATCCAACCAGCTGATTGAAGCCAAAGGCAAGAAAGTCAGAGGTCGCCTCTACCCGTGGGGTGTCGTGGAAGTGGAGAATCCAGAGCACAACGACTTCTTGAAGCTGAGAACAATGCTCATGTAAGACGCTGGTGTGTTGGCTCTGGCAGGCAGGTCTGGATGGGTTGGGGCTGGCCAGGGTCAGTGCCTTTTGGTGCAGCTGCCAACAACCATGTCACTGTGAGTTGCCCAGACGAATAGGCTGATGCACTTGGCACTGGGGCCATGGCACCTCTGAAACATGCTGGATTCGCCTCTTTTTCCTGTGACCTAGTAGTTAGTGCCTGTCCTTCCTGTTCACCACCACCTCAGAACTCTGATGCGAAAGGGAAACTTGACCTAAACTCTGCTCCTAAGGCACACCAGGTGGCCCCCCTTAGCCTTGAGATTTCTGTTCATTTTAGAAAGTGTAACTGACTTGAACACACAGACTTTATTCCATTTAAAAATGAATTTCACGTGTAGTAGCATATGCACGTTGCTATTACTCTTGAATGAAGCTAAAGGAAAGCATATTGCTCAAAATGTGTGTAGCTCTTTTTTGGCAAGTAACTGCGTGTTTGTGGGGCACCTGGGTAGTGGCCTATGGTGGCAGTGTGCAGCCTTTCTTCACGCACCGTCCTTCTCGGGCTTCATGAGGTGCACCTCTGAGTACAGGGTTCTGAGAGGCTTTGACAAGCCACATGCTGCCATGTGTACCACCTGCCTCTCTTCTTGGTTTCACATTTTCAGAGAGCTGTTGCCTCTCACAATACTTTGTGGGAGGTCCAGTCCCTTTACAGTGGGACTGAGACTCTGAGCAGAGTGCAGGGGTCCCCCTTGAGCACTGCTGTGTGTGTTCTCAGAGTGGGGAGTGCGACCCTGAGAGAACTGTGCCAGAAGGCCAGGCGTGAGTGTTTGACAAGGTGCACAGAAGTTGTGCATTCTGGCGTCTCACTTTGGTCGCAGCTGTAGCTTGAGCTAATCAGCTTTTTATGATATAAGAATAATGGTAAGGTGCTGGAGTGGTGGCTCAGTGGTTATGGCACTTGCCTGGCATTCACAGCGACAGAAGTTCAAACTCCAGCACCACATACACAATGAAGTGTCTGAGCAACAAAGCCACATGAAAAACTAAATAAAATTTGATTCTGTCTGTCTCTCTCTCTCTCTCTCTCTCACCATCCCTCTCTTAAAAAAAAAAAAAATTAAAAAGCACAATAATGGTAAGTTTCAAGACTAAGAACTCATGAATATTTGAATTGCATATTTTCCAAAAGTTCTTGTAGAAAATTGTGCTCTCTTTTGGACATGTTTACCTTAAAATCTTCTGAATCCTTGTGCATCTGCCTTCCTGCCATGACCGTGGCCTCATGTAGGGGCTGGCAGTGCCTGTGGCTCAGGCCCACTGGGTGTTTGTATGTTGCTCACTGTGATAGCTAGCAGTGGAGAGTGACAGCTCATCTGCTGTGTTCATAGCTGTGTTCCCTCACCCGGATTCCCCGGGGCTTTGTGCACACTGACCATTGGAGTCGTCACTGCTGCGCTTCTCCCGTGCAGCTGGCATGTGCATGCAGCTCCTTTGGTGTGTTCCATTTCTCTTCCAGAACCCACATGCAGGACCTCCAGGAGGTGACCCAGGACCTTCACTATGAAAACTTCCGTTCGGAGAGACTCAAGAGAGGTGGCAGGTCAGCACCTTGTCTCCCATTGAATATCTTGTGTCACTTGGAGTCCTGTCCCCTCCCACCCCTCCAGTGTGTCCAGCTCAGCCTTCCTGACCACTAGGCAACATGAGCTTCCTACTCAAAAACTGTTCCAAGAGAGTTGCTAATTTAATCAAATGCTTTTCTAAAAATGTGAAGGGGGGAAAAAAAGGAGGCTGGAGGATCTGAAGTTGAAGGCCAGCCTGGGCAACTTGACAAGACTCTGTCTCAAAATAAAAATGAAAAGGGTTGAGCATGTAGCTCAATAGTAGAGCACTTGCCTGACATGCTCAAGAGCCTGCATCCAGTCCCCATGATAATGTACACATCGAGAGTATCTTTGGATAGAAGGCGCAGAGGCTTGTACTGGTTCTTCTTCAAAAGCAGCTCCATGTTCTACTTAAAGCTGAACGAACAGTGGATATATAGCACTTATTAGGTGTTTTCTATGTGTAGTTAATTAACATTGGCACTTTCTAATGACCTGATGAAACTATGCTTATCATGATGTATATATACACTAAGATCTAATTTGTTGTGTTGTGAATCTGGGAACCAGACATTAAGAATGGTTTAGAGGGGCTGGAGTGGTGGCTCAGCGGTTATGGTGCTTGCCTGGCGTGCGCAAGTACGTAAGTTTAAACCCAAGCACCACGTATACGACAAAGTGTCCAACGAATGAAAATCACATGAAAAACTAGATTAAAAAATTGCTTCTCTCTTTCTCTCTTACTGTCCCCTCTTTCTTTCTTTCTTTCTTTTTTTTTTTTTTTTTAAAGAATGGTTTAGAGGCAGGAACCTCCTACTAGAGTCTACGTTGTCTCTGTGCTCAGGGGAGCGTCCCTCATGTGGGACTGCTTTGTCCACTCCACCCACCCTCCGCTCCTTGCTTGTAGCAGCTCACCTCTGCAGGTGTCACCAGTCCAGCTTAGAGCAAGAAGTCTCCTGAGCTGCTCACTTCCCATTGTTTTTCTGCTTTTCTTTTTTCATGGCTCTTCTTAGAAAAATCATAAAAATGTTTAATTTTAGGTAACTGTTTCTCAGAATTCAAGCGTAAATTTTTTTTGGTTATTTATAATCAAAATAACCCACCATATTTATTGTAATAGTGTAATTGTCATTTCTTTCTACACTTAGGAAAGTGGAGAATGAGGACATGAATAAAGATCAGATCTTGCTGGAAAAGGAGGCTGAGGTAAGTAGAGATGTACTGTTTTTGTAACTGAAGCTGTTTGATTTATGCCCAAGAGCATTGTCTGTAGTTAGGTTATAATAGTTTTTCTTTCTTAATTTTTTGTGGCACATACCTGTCTATCTATAATAATATGAATGTATACATATATCCATGTTTTGTGTATTTAATCTCAACTAACAATTTAGCTAAAAAAAAAAAAGTGGAAACAATGTAGTAATAATGGAACTAATTTTTATAAGATGTTCAAAAATTGTTTTCTCTGTACCTTGGCAGTAACCAATTAGAAAATACGATGAAACTGCAACTGGTATTAGTTAACCAAAAATTAAGAACTAGTAGGACTTATGAGAAAAGAAGTGGGAAAACTCTACTGAAGAGATTTTTAAGGACAATGATAGACACATGAGTTGGCAGGTGGGAACACACTCACAGTGCAAGGGTTCCAGTCCTCTAGATTAATC
Organism: Aplodontia rufa; assembly: GCA_004027875.1. Classification (NCBI taxonomy): domain Eukaryota; kingdom Metazoa; phylum Chordata; class Mammalia; order Rodentia; family Aplodontiidae; genus Aplodontia; species Aplodontia rufa. Next base: position 159,977 of record PVKS010000156.1, read on the forward strand.
TCGATATCATTTCAATCTGCAATATTCTAGTTGGGTTGGGGGGAGAGGTTCTCAGGTGAGTGCTGCTGAGGTCATCCTAATACTTGCTTTAAGGAAATAAGCATGGGAAACTCAGGAAGCTCTTTAAACACTGAACGGATGAGAAGCTTGCCTTACCGGTACATAAACACTCGGTAGAGCTTTGGTCACCCAGATGGAGGTCTGGAGGTAGCTGAGACATGTGGAAGTGTCCTCCAGTTGATGTGCCCCAGACCTGTTGAAGAGTGGAGTGCAGGTATAGTTTTGCCACAGCGGGATGGCCTTTGGAAAACAGAAAACTCATGTCTTGGGCTAAATTATCCCAGTGTAGATCAAATATTTAAATATAGCAGCCATCACAACAAAGTTGCCTAAAGGACATTTTATAAATACTTTGTGATAAAAATTGATAAAGATAAAGATAGCCATTATTTCCATAGCTCTGACCTCTGTGCCCTTCAGAAGAGCTGATTCTTCCCCATTTTCCTTCCCTTCACGAAGTTCCCCATGGGCAACATCAGTCTCCTTTTCCACCTGTTAGGTTAAGAAATCTCGGATTGTCTTATTTTTCTTAATCTACTGCTTCTGTTTGTTAACAGCTGCTGTGTCTTACTTGAATTACATTGTTTTACTCCTCTCATGGTTTCCATTGCATTGTTGGCGTATAAGAATCCTTGCATTTTAACGTGCCATGTTCTGGGAATCACAGAACATCCGTAAGTGATGTTGACAGACAGTGCACTGAAAAGTCGTGTGTCTGATGTGCTCTGTGTCTGTAGCTTCGTCGCATGCAGGAGATGATTGCAAGAATGCAGGCTCAGATGCAGATGCAGATGCAAGGTGGTGATGGTGACAGTGGGACCCTCGGACATCACGTGTGAGGTAACATTTGAGAGAAAACCTGGTGTCAGTCAGCCTGGAAAATAGGCACTTTTTCCTGAGAGTTCTCACTGTTAGCTCCCCTTGAATATGACGGGCTCCTTCCTGAGTGTCACATTAACCACATCACTGGCCCTCAGTGAGATATAATTGCTACTAAGAAGCCCAAGCCACTTCTCCACTGCCGCCTACTATCTAATGAAGATGTTTAATATTTTCTGAGCTTACAAATGTGACTCTGAAGAAAATTTTAAATACTTTTCATTAGTGATACAATTAGAAGTTTGTTAATATTGAAACAATCTCTTTAAGAGAGTATAAAGTGTTAATATGGGGCTGGAGCCATGGCTCCGCAGTTATGCAGGTTTGAACCCTAGCACCACATATGTAGTGAAGTGCAACTTAAGTCACATGAAAAAGTAAATAAAATCAATTCTGTCTCACTGTTCCTCTCTTTAAAAAAAAAAAAGTGTTAATGCAGAGGTTACAGATCTGAAGTAAAGATGCCACACAGATAGACAGAGGTCCCCTTGCCATGGGCTGGGTGGCCACGGAAGGGAGTCATACAGATAAGAGGTCCCTTTGCTGTGGATGGCTGGTTTCTTGTTCCTTGAGGCAGCTGTGCCCGACCATCAATAATTAGTAAATTGCATTGATTTCTGGCCAAGTATGCACCAGCCTTTCTCCCTGACTGGAATCAGCAGACACCAGAGACTCAGGACTGTAAAGGCAGATGTCCACTCCCACCAGCTCCCAGAGAAAAGGATTGAAAGATAACATCAGATAGATACAGACTTAGGAGTCAGGAAGAGGAAGTCCTGTAGAGGCAAATAGCTGGCACAAGCAGGGCATGAAAGGGTTTGAGGTGGCAGAGATTTGGGAGGAAAACTGGAAATTAGGGCAAGGTCTTCACTGCAATTTAGGGATCTCATCCTTGGGTCTTCCCTGATACACATGGGTAGAGAAGACAGAAAGCAAGGAGTCCCCAAGCCTCCACTCAGATGGATAGGTGGCCAAGGGCTTGGAGGGCAGTTCCCCTTCCCTTCTGCAGCATGTTAGGGAAGGTGTTTGTGTTAAAGACACAAAGGACATGGATAGCTTGACAAGTTCTTAAGGCAGTGTTCCATTTGATACCCGCCTGGCTCTGAGTTGGTTGCTACACTTTGGTCACTACAGGGAAACTTCAGACAAGTCCTAAAGGTGTGAGGTCACTTTTCACTTCACGCACAAGGATATCAGTGCTGCTGCAGGAGTCTGAGATGCTCTGCCTGTGGCCACATCACTGGTTCTGTATTACCAGGCTTGCCACCTGCCCAGAATGACAGACAGTTCAGTGGAGAGAAGGAAGGGACCAGGCTCATTTGAGCAGGAGGGAACAATGGGTGCTTACATATTCTCTGACCTTGCTTCTTCTCTTTTAAAAATGTTAATGGAATTACAAAAATTTTATTTTAGATCATAGTTCATTTTTATTTGTAGTACTTCCACATTCAAAGAGCATCACAAATGATCCAGCCTTTTGCTTAATTAATGCCCTTTGTAGAGAAATAGTATTGTTTGTGATCAAAGCAACAAACATTGCTTCACTTGCATTTAAATTTTTTATTTTTCCAGAAAACACTCTTGGATAGAAGAAGAGCACATTCCAGGTGTGTGCCACAGCGCAACTTTCCACAACACCCACATTCACGGTGCCTGTGCCTGATAATTTGATTTTTTTTAACTTTTGGTGTGTTTTTGTATGAATTACTTTTAACATTTGTATTTCACTGCTATGTTGTACTTTATATTTTGTGAGGTGAACTCTTATTTTCGTCATCTTCCATCACTAATCACTTCTGTTAGAATTAATGTCCAAGTATCAGAGTGTGTAGTTGATATTGAACTCCCCTGATGGAGCTGGTCCGACCAGTCACAGATGAGCACTCTTGATTTATATCCAGTGCATTGAGATTTACCGAGAATGATCCTTAGTGGTGAACATGTGACCTGGTGCCAGGCCCCTCACTTGCCAAGCCGCCACGTGGAGCCCCTTCCTTCATTTTACATTTGTGCACGACACCTAAAACCAGTTTTGCTGCTACAGTTCAGTACTGCTAATCTGCACATGTATCATCACATCAACCAACTAGAACAACAGAACCATCTATGAGATATGTGTTTAGTCTTAAATGACTTTTAAAAATTGGCTGTTAGGAGTGAGTTTGAAGAGCTCTTTGGATTCTGATGCTAGGTCATTTTTAGAACCTCTGTGCAGGGAACTTGCTTTTTCATAGTGTTCTCTAGGGATACTGCTCTGCGGTGCTGCAGGGAAAGAGCAACACACTTCAGCTTTGTAGCACCCTGAGCATGCACATGATGAGAGTCAGAAAACTATTTATACTCAACTAGGTTAGGAAATAATTTTTAAAGAATCCAATTTTAAAAAAATTTATACTGCACTTTAATGTTTTCTGTAGTTACAAGTGTAAAGCAGTGCACTCCAGCAGTAGTTAATTGGGGTGTTGTATTAGACATTTCAAGTCTGCCCTGTAGGCTGGTGACAAGTGTGCACCATGGAGTGGCACCTGGTATGTCTGCTGTGCACTGTGACCTTGGCCTTCTCACCCTGCCCTTTCCTTCAGGAGACTCAACCACAGAGAGACAGGTGAAGGAGACAACGGTTATGGAGGGAGCAGGTGCTGGTTCAGTATTTTCATTTTGCTGCAACATAAGTTGAGCTGAGGGAAAAAAAAGTTTGCTATGAGATAGGGATTTAGGTGGAGGGGTTTGTTTTGTTTTGGCCATTATAAAATGAGTTGGTCAGAGGTGTGCTGCAGGAGGTCCCCCAGTTCCACCTGCTTTGCCCTCTTCTGTTGTATCATCATTAGTGGTTGGAAGTGACGTGAGCAGACTTATCATGTGGCCCATTAACTAAGAGGTGTCCTAGGCGCTTGAGTGCATCCAGGCAGAATCATTTATATGGGTTATTTTGACAGTTACAATTTGCATGGAAAAAACATTTTTCTAGCAGCATAATCCACCTGTGTAAAGGTACGACCTAAGGCCAGGTTCCACCTGATGATGAGGTGTGGGCCAAGTGGCTGGCATCGTCACCCTTGTGAATCCCATTTTATTTTGCTTTCCAAATACAAACATACACTTTTGCTACTAGTTAGTTCTTTTTACTAAGAGATAATCTTAACTAAAGAAATTATTTTGAAAATGATTTACACAGTAGTTTTGTATGCATTTAAACTAACCCTTTTAAAAATAAAGCACTATTGTTTCAATATTGAATAGTACTCATAACTGGTTCTTCACAAGAGAAAGCTGTGAGGTCTTGAGGGAATATGCAAAGCCCCAACAGCATCTTTATAAATCCGGAAGATAATTTATCCCAGACACTGTATAACTTGACATTAGAGACCCCAGACCAAATGAAAGTGGACTGGACAGGAACTATTTAAGGTGACCAGGTCCTCTGTGGGGAAAGTCAGCACTGATGAGAGGTCACTGGTTTGTTCTATCAGTGGAAATTGGAATAGTAACTCTTACTGACTGCAAAGGTAGGTGCGTGATGGAAGCGTATCCAAGAAGAAATTTCTAGGCTGTGAAAGCTCTGCAGCTGTTTGGAGGGAAACTTTAAAACCTGGACTTGATCCTGGTCTGGGTGGCTGTATGCCTCCACGCCCAGACCTCAGGGCAGCCCTGGTCATCTGGGCCCCTGTTCTGCCCTCTGCCAGGGCTTCCTGAGTGCCAGAGACCCCAGGGTGGTGAAGCTCCAGTCATTCCAGCCCTTTGCTCCCTCTTGCCCTTTTACCCATTCCTATGCTGCACTGTCTGTCCGGCCACCTTGTCGCCGGCAAGCGGTGCTGGTACCTGACTGGCGATGTTGTGGGGTTAGAGGGATAGTTCTGTGGGGTACACGGGGCGATCCCAGACAGCTCAGCCCAGTTTCTATGTGCCCATCAAGGCTTCGGACCCCAAGACCGCGCCAGCACGCTGTGGGACAGTCGCTTGAGCATTGCCTGGGTCACCCTGGGTTGATTTAAGACCATCCAGAGAGAAGGGGCGTTCCCTGGTGAGTCGCAGACAGGAGGCGTGAGGTCTGGTCTGGTTTCCCGCCCCAGGTGGACCGGGGGCTAGCGCGCGACCGCCAAGGCGCGCGGCCTGCCCGCTGCAGCAACCCCTGTGAGGCCCCTCAGTCCGGCAGACACCGAAGGGATGTAGTGGGTCTGGGGTTGGAAGAAGACTGGCGGCCAGGGTAGGGCAGGGCGTGTGGAAGGGAGGAAAGCCGCGAGAGCAGACCCCCATAGAGCAAGGTTCCTTCCGCTCGACCCGGGTTCGCCCCGTCCAGTTCAGGCTCTGCCCCGCGAACCGAAGCCACGCCCAGACCCGAGGTTCAGCTGGTGCGCCGCCGCTCTGCAGACTCCGGCATTGGACCTGGGAGTCTCCCCCTCGCCCCGCCCCTCATCCGTAGGCTCACCAATCGGGACTGGGTGCCACGCTCGCCTACGCGGGCCGGGTCGGTCCCGCCCCGGGGCCCAGCAGGCCAATCAGCTGCGCGTCCGCGGCGGGGGCGGGACGGCGGCGGCGCGGGGTGGCACTGGAGAGCGGTGGCGGTCTGGCGGCTCTGGCGCTGGAGAGGAGGTCAGTCCTGGCGGCGGCGCAGGCCTGGCAGACCCGGTGAGGACGCGGCGGGCGCGAGCGCTGGCGCGGGAGGGAGGGCGATGACCTGGGCCTTGTTGGGAGGACAGGCGGCGAAGGCTGAGGCTCCAGGCCCTCGCGGCCCGGAGGCCCGCGGTCCTCAGAGTCCACGCCCGGCTGAGGCCTTCGCAGGCGCGGCGGCTCCTCTGCGGATCCCGCTGGGCAAGGCCTGCCTGTGGGACTGTGGCGTTCCCGGGGGCCGTGCTGTCCCCCGGGGCCAGGTTGGAGTTGGGCGTCGCGGCGGTCCGTGCCCTCCGCCAGATCCGTGCTATCCCCCGCGGTCGTTACCGCTGGGACAGGTGGAATCTAGAAAGGAGGGCGTATGCCCTTGCCGCCCTTTTGCACTCTTGGCCTTTCCTCCAACTGTGTCTGACTGCACAAAGGTCAGGAAATACTCCCCTCAAGCCGGTGGAGCGCCCACTAAGGGAAAAGGGTGAAAACTGGGAACCAGAATACCACCCACCAGGTCGCAGGACCCAGGTTCTCTCACACGAACGCGCCATATTTCACATATAAGTAATGGCTGGGGAAAACAAAACAAAAAACAAGGCATGTCCATATATAGTGTTGAGAAAGAAGGGAAAGTCTTAAAATCTAGAGCTAAGTCTGTTTTGTTTCCGTGAGGACCACTGTGGAAATGTTAGGTGACTTTTGGGTGGCCTGGGCTAGAATTGTTCTTACAACAGGCGACACACATTGCTCAGTGCCTTCATCTGAGAGATGAGGAGAGAATGTTTGAGGTAAGAAGACATGGAGAGAGGAACCTTTAGTTGTGGACCTAATAAAGTTTTTGTGAGTTCCTGGATTCCAAAAAGTTTTTGTGGAATACTCAGTGTCTGTTATTTAGTCAGTTCTAAAATATTCTAAGGAGAATGCCCAGGTTGCATGGTTCCACAAGAAAGGGAGGCCCAGGGAAGTGGACTGGCAGGTTTAAGATGGCACTGTGGGTTGTTTGCAAAGCCAGGCACAACCTACCTCAATTCTCCTGTGCCCTTGACTGCTACTCCCAAGCTGGATGCTGACAGTGCCGTTTGTGGAACTGCAGAACTTTCTCCTCCTTCACATTGCAGGGATGTTCTTAATAGACCAGTGGTTGTTCTATTAGTTCTTTTCCCAAAGAGGAAGTTGACATAAGACATTCATTATTCCTACCTTATTCATAAAATGGGTTCAAAAATTACCTTCCCCACAGGGTCATCATAAGGACTAAGGGTCAGTTTTTTAAATGTAAAAGCAATGCTTGGCACATACTAAATACTTAATAATGTTATTAAGTGGAAGAAAATCATCTGAGTAGACAGTAGAACTAGCTAACCTTGGTTATTTAAAAAAAACAATCAAAAGAGAAGTAATTAGTGATTATGTAGAGTTAACCTGCTTGGAGGGAAGAATATGAACAATATTGTCAAAGCAAAGATTAATGCATTGGTAATTCCATAAGAGCCAGTTTCAGTCCACCTGACCCCAAAGAATTCCTTCTTTCTTTCCAAGCAGGCCTGCCTCTAGTCACATCAGACAGTAGCAGATTTCTCTTAGCATTGCTTGCTCTTTCGGTTCTGTTCATCTGTTTCCCTCACCAACTTACTTCCCCATTACTTGGTCACCATGAGCTTTGTACTGCAGTGTAGCGCGTGGTGTGCAAGCAGAACCCTGTTGTTAAGGGCCAGGTTGTGTTAAGTCACTTAGTTGCAGTGTATTTGGCAATGCAGGGTCTTGCCTTGACAATAGGAATTGAAAAGTTGATTCCCACAGAAATTAACGTGATAAAATCCAGTGTTTGGTAGTTTTCTGGGAGTGTTTGTGTTGGTGGTGATTCTAGTGTGCCGTTTTTGGAGAGCAACCAGCAGTATGTGATAAAGATTTTGATTCGGGGATCAGCTTTTGAAAACAATCTGATAAGTAAACCTGTCAGTAAGATACGGTGCTCCTTGGCTAATAAACATACTTCCTGTTCTTCCTTCCAAGCACAATTTAAATCATGGAAATATGCTTGTTAGCTGTCACCTACAAAGTATAGTGGTGCATACACAGCAATTTCACGGTCTAAACAATACATGAGGACATGGATAGGCCCAAGAGGGAAATGGGGGGGTGCAGGTTCCAGAGTCTTGGGATTGTTTTCCCCTGAACTGTTGTTTTAGTTTATTGCCATTTTAAAATTCAAAAGCAGAAGGCACATTGATTCTGTAGGACACAATGATGAGTCTTACTTCCTCTCATCTCTCCCTTTCCCCACCCATCTTCCTGCTTACTTCCCAAAGTGGAATTCACATCCCAGATGTGAAGCCTGCGGAGGTGGGGTTCCATCCATCTAGCCCGCTGGGGTCTCCACAGCCCCGCCCAGCTATAGCTCCTGCTCCTCTCAGATGCCTTGAGCCCAACCACCCTCAGCCTTTGTCCACCCAGCTTCCTGCTCCCTGAGAGGCCTGACTCAACCATGGCACCTGAAAAGCGAGTGCAGGTCAGGCTAGCAATGCCCCCTTCCGCTTTCTCTTGGCTGTGACTGCAGTGGGCGGCTGGTACTGGGTGCTTCCTTGGGACTGAACCCCTCTCAGCGTGCCCAGATAACACCATGGAGTAAGGGTGGGGTTGAGACTCCTTGTGGAGCTGAGTAACTACCGAATCATTCCCTTTACAGAGCCTGTGTTCCTGGAGCAGTAGTGTGGGAATAATGCCAACCGTGCAGCTGCTGTGAGAAGTGAAGGAGACTAGGCAGAGGGCTTGGCACAGCCTTCCAGCAGTGGTGGTCCCAGGATGTGGGAGCTGCTGTTACTTGTGCAGGACATTCCTGATGCCGTCTCCCAATCCTGCCACCTGCAAACGCTCCTCTGTCAGTGCTCTGGGTTGGTTTCTCCAGGTTGCTCCTTGTGGTTCAGCATGCTGTCATCTCTGTCTTGCCCACTGTATTGGAAGGGATCTTTGTGTCTTGGGAACTCATATTCCTAAGCACTTAGTCCCGCTTGATTCAGAACAGGTGTTCAGTAAGTGTTTGAATTGTTAATCCAGTTCTGTCAGGTTTTATGGGGCAGGTATAAAGCATGTACAGTTGGTGGGGTGGAGGGGAGTTTAAGAAAAGGAGCGTAAAGTTACAAGTAAAAGTTAATTTATAGGGGCTGGAGCGGTGTCCTGGCAGTTACGGTGTTTACTTAGCATGCACAAGTACATGGGTTCAAACCCCAGCACCCACGTACGCAACTAAGTGTCAGAGCAACGAAGGCCATGTGAAAAACTCAATAAAAATTGATTCTCTCTGTCTGTCTCTCTCTCTCTCACTGTCCTTCTCTGTTTAAAAAAGAAAAGTTAATTTAGAAAGTAAGCATTTGTTCAGTATGAGAAAAATAGGTACAGTTTTGAAAAAAAAAAACTGATTAATACAAATACAACAAAATTGAGAAAAATAATGCATTTGTTAATTAACTGGTACATTTCTATAATACTTTTTTCTTGGCTGTGTATTCTTAGTTGGTTTCTCATACGATAGTGAGAAAATAGAAAGAATTCCCTGACTCCTCTAGCATAGTTGATGAACTTCTACTATTGTTAGGGTGCATAAAGCAGTTTTTCATATGTAGAATATGAGCTTTTTCTAGTGCTCCTAAAGGCTTGTGCCCCAGGAACATAGGAGTTGATTCATTCTGTTTTGCACAATTTCATTGAAAAAAAAAAAAAAACCCCTGCACATCTGCAGCATATTTGTAATTGCACTGCTGGTTGTTGACTTATTTTCCTGCTGGGCAAGGACTTCTGAGAACTGTACTGTCCACGTACAGTCCAGCCTGTCTGATGGTGGATGTCCCACAGTCAAGCATCTGGCTCTTACATCTCACCTGCTTTTCTTTTCCATTGCCCATGCACTTCCCTAGCCAGGTGCCACTGGGCCCGTTTCACATCACCTCAGTACCATTGCCCCACCAGCACCACTGAGCCAGAACCCCCTGAGGTCACATAGGGTGATAGCAGCATTCTTGAAACCTCACCTGGCTGAGGCGGGTTGTTATGGCCTGGATGTGAGGTGCCCCCAAGGATTCTGTTGATGCAGGAGTATTCAGAGGTGCAATAATTGACTTGTGAGAGCAGTGACCTGCTCAATCCATCCTAATTTGAATGAACTGGCTGGGGGAGGAAGGTCACCTTCCCTGAAGCCCCTCCTCTTTCTCTCAGCTTTCTGACCTCCATGAAGAGAGTAGCTATCCTTCCCCGAGCACTTCTGCTGCAATGTTCTGCCTCACCTGGGGCCCAGAACAACAGAGTCATCCCACCATCAGCTAAACCTCTGAGACCTGAACCAGAGGAAGCTTTTCCTTCCCTTCTCCAAGTTGCCCTTGTCAGGTATTTTTGTCACAGTGACAAAAAGGTGGCATACTGGTGATCACTTAGATGTACACAGCAGTAGCTGCATACAGCATAAGTGGGCATCCACCTCAGTGTGCCCCTAACTGGATCTCAAAAATCTGAAAATCTCCTCCAAACTACCTGGCACACAGGGAAGGGGAAGTTGTGGTGGAGAGGCCACAGAGGAACTGATTGCAATTAGAATATTTTTTGCATATAACTATGGTAAACTTTGCTCAAGACCTTCCCCCAGGCCTTGGGAAGAGCCTGTGTGTGAGGTCCAGAAACCTGAGCTGACTGTCCTTCCCTCAAACCACTTTGGGGGTGCAGTTTCTGCCCCTGAGCTTGATGCCAGGGAACCCAGCAGGGTTTGCAGTGCTGGCTTATAGCATGCAGTGGGTTTGTGTTTGGGAAGGAGGATGTGATCTTACAGATTGTTTTATCTTGTCCTCTCTATCATTACAATCCCATTTTTTTCAGTGGTAGTTAATAAGAGGAATGTTGAATGGGAACAAGTCCCACTTTTTGGGTCAGGGAGTGTGAAAAATGTAAATTGTTATTTTAATTTAACTATTTTAGGAAAAAGAAAATACGGCTGTGAGAGGAGAGGCAGAATGGTCGTCCTTGCTTCCTCTGGAGAGTAGGCAGGGCGTGGTGCAGGCTGGCCTCCTGTGTTCAGACTGGGAGCCAGCAGTACTGCCTGCGTCTGCAGGAAGCCTCATGGTCTCAAGTAAGACTCCTCACTGTAGGGAATTTGAAGTATACAGAAAATTGGAAAAGAGAAAACAAGGTCACCTTTTTCATCTCCCAGCGACAGCCACCATAAGCATACTTTAAAATGCTGGGGTGGAGGAGGCACACTCTGCCCTGCCCTCCGCCTGACCAGCCCTCTCTCCTGGACGAGCGAGGAGCAGACATGCAGGATGCTGACTAGAAAGGTTAGCAGGCACCTGTGCACCAGCACTGATGTGGACTCAGGTAGTACAGTGCCTGTGGGTGGGTGCCAGGTGTGCGCAGGCGGAGCTACAGGGAGAAAGACACTGTTTCCCTCCTGTCCCCATGCCAGTTGCTTTTCCCCTCATCCCCCTGCAGTTCTGTCCCAGGCAAGGTGCAGTCACCAGAAGTGTGTGCTGAACAGGGAACACTGGGCAGCTGAAATACACAGGGGGACTACAGAGAGAGGAGCTGGGCTCAGTGATCTCATGAACTTAGAGACTCAGTGCTGAGTTGTGCATGTGTGAATCCCACCCAGAACAGCTTGTCTAGGATTGACCATCAAGGGACAGATGGGGCCCTGCAGCCAGCTGGCCATATGGGCAAGGGGGGCACACACAGGATGCTCCAATGCTCTGGAGGTGCCAAGGCATTGAGTCCACATTCTACAGAAGAGTGCTTGGGACTTGCTGCCTGCACCCGGCCAGCCCAGTGCCTGCTCAGCAGAAATACCAGTATTTTCCATCAGATTTGAACAAGACCCACCGTGTCCAACAGCAGAATGCAATCCCAAATACTCAGCATACAAAAAAACCAGGAAAATACCCTTCTCATAAGAAAATGCAGGCTGAAGCTTACATGAAGAAAATGTGGTCTACAGAATTGTGACCTATGACCTTTACCTCCCCTACTGTTCATCCTGGGGATACTGCAGATTTAACTGTTCAGCTAATCTTGGAATGCTGAGGCTGGCCTGTTCTGTCCAAGTGGGCACATGTGATTCCATGAGCATTTAAGAGCAGGGACTTTCTCTAGCAGGTAGCAGAAGGGAGAGACAGAGATGGAAACATGAAGTTCTCAGCATACACCATTACTGGCTTGGAAGATGGAGGGGCCAAGAGCTAAGCAGTGTCCATGCCTCCAGAAACTGGGAATGACCAGTGGCTGACAGCCAGTTTCTCCCCCCTCCCATGGTAGACTGCTTTTCTTCTTCTTCTTCCTTCCCCCCCCCCTTCATCCTCTCTCCTCCTTCTCCTTTTTGTTTAAAGGAGAGAGAAAGAGCAAGAATCAGTTTTACTTATTTTTCATCTGGCCTTTGTTTCCCTGACACTTAGTTGTGTACGTGGTGCTGGGGTTTGAACCCAGGTCCTTGCACATGCCAGGCAAGCGCTCCAGCCACTGAGCTCCCACTCCAGCCCTGGAGTGTGCTTTTCTGCAGGGAGCCACATGCTGATTTCCCAGCAGAAGAGCAGAAATCTGGGTGACTCTGTCCTTTCTGTGTTCTCTGGTGGGCTTTTTTTTTTTTTTTTTAAGAACAATTTTAGGCATATAGAACAGGTGAGCAGAGACTGCAGAGATGCATCCTCTGCCCCATACCTCCCCCACCATGAGCAGCTCTCCTTAGAGATGATGTCACCCAAAGCCTCATAAATTTTTGAGCTGAATTTTCCAACTTTAAGAAAAGATGTGCCACAGGGTTTTTTTATTGTTATTAAGTGAGAATATAGCTGGGCACAATGGTGTATGCTGGTGATCCCAGCAACTTAGGAGGCTGAGGCAGGAGGAGTGTTTGAGTTCAAAGCTGGCTTCAGCAACTTAATGAGACCCTGTCTCAAATTAAAATCTAAAAAGGGCGGGGGATGTGGCTCAGTGGCTAAGCATCCCTGGGTTCAATTCCTAGTACCAAAAAAGAGGGAGATATATTCTTAGGAGCCGAGCTTATGGCTGGGAGTCAGCCTTTGCTGCGTCTGAACCTGCTCAGGAGTTAGGTGGGACACTTGGCAGAGCTGGTGACTGAGGGTCCTACTCCTGTTGCTGGCACCACACTTCCCCAGCATTTCGGCTTAGGTGTACAGTGTGGCAGTCCTGACACAGGTTGGAAAGCTGCTTTGTGGGACAGGGTTTAAGTGTTAGTAGGAGTTGGTTGGCAATGAGTCAGTCACAAGCTTTTCAAAGAGTTCAAATGATAAAAGGTCCTGGATCTAGTTTGTCTTGATGATAAAATATGCATTATGAAGAGGAGAGGGCCTGGAGCCCTGCAGCAGTTAAGCTGGCCCTAGGGAATGGGGCTGGTGAGTCAGTGGGGTTTTGTTTGTTTGTTTGTTTGTTTATTTGCAGAGGTAGAAGTTGAACCCAGGACCTTGTGGGTGCTAGGCCAGTGCTCCACCACTGAGATACATCCAACCCTAATAAGATAAAATTTTGAGGGGGGTGGAGTGGTAGCTCAGCAGTATCGCACTTGCCTGGCATGCACAAGGAGGACCCAGGTTCGAATCCCAGCACCCACATACACAACTAAGTGTTGGAGCAATGAAGACCAGATGAAAAACAAATAAAGTTGATTCTCTCTTTTTTTCTTAAAAAATAAAAAATTTTAAAAGGTTACTGCAATTAGTAGAAGATGTTTTGAAGGTAGTTATGTAAAGATGTCACTCATTAATAGGGTCTTGGTTTCAGTGAGTCTGGCTCAGTGCACCCAGAAAATATTATTGGGGGTCATGTTTGTTATCATTTTATGCCCTACTAAGTAGAAGAAATATGTGTGTGCGTGTGTGTGTGTTGCTGGGGAGTGAACCCAGAGGAGCACTCTCACTAAGCTACGTACCCAGCACTTTTCATTTTTTATTTTGAGACAAGGTCTTGCTAACTTGTCCAGGCTGGCCTCAACTTTGTGATCTTCCTGCCTCAGCCTCCTGAGTAGCTGGAATAATGGGTGTGTGCTGCCACACCCTGCTCCAAGACTGCAGAAAGAGTACTCGGGTTTTTGTTGTTTTAATAATATCCAAATAAAGTAATAATTCCTTGTTGTGTTTGTATTTTGTTCTAGTGTTTTCTTCCTTTTAAACTGATGAGGAATGGGAGAGATAGAAGGTACATACAGAGTCCTGCAGACTGCAGGGACACGCTTAGGTGCCCAGACGCCCCTGGGAGTGAGCACCCTGGAGCCAGGGCAGACGTTGTTGCCTGGACCACAGGAGAAGCGGGTGCACATCGGGGTGGAGCTGCTGGACAGCACCGTGGAAGTGTTCGACATTGAGGTGAGAGACACATTGTGCACTGGCATGTGCTTAGGGGATTGGGCCAGGAGTACTCAACCCCTGAGCTGTGTCCCCAGCTCCCAAATCTTCTCTTCCTGCTTTTGTACTGAGAATTGAACCCAACGGTGCTTTACCCAGCCCTTTATATTTTCTATTTTTATATCAAATCTTTTCCAATTAGATGTTCAAAAGAATTTTCAATGTACAGCGATCCCTCTGGCAAATGTTTTTGCCAGGGTCTAGGCTTATAATAGGTTTATTTTTAAAAAAGAAAAGAAAATGAAAAAAAATTGCACTATTTAGAATTTGCTTTTAAAATGTCTTTTTGGGGGGCTGGAGCGGTGGCTTAGCGGTTACGCGCTTGACTGGAAAGCGCGAGGACGCGAGTTCAAACCCCAGCACCACGTACACAACGAAGTGTCTGAGGAATGAAAGTCACATGAAAAAGTAAATAAAGATTGCTTCTCTCTTTAAAAAAAATAAAATAAAATGTCTTTTTTGTCCTGTTTAATGGTTTATATCAACTAAAACTAGGATCCAAAGAGAAAAAAAAACATTTATTTTTGAGTCATAAATAAGATGTAATCCTCCTCTGAGAAACTTACTTTTGCTGAGCATTTGGGTTATTTTCTATCTAAAGAAATCAGAGATATCATTTTGTGAAGGTTTCAAAATATTTGGAATTTTCCAGAGTTCAAGGAGTTTGGAATAATTGTTTCTGTTAGTCGATTGTCACCATCATCTTTGGAATTTGAGTACCTGGAAGGTTACCAGAAACTAAAGAATTTCACTTGGAGAAAAGTCACTGTTGTACATGCTGAGTTGGATAGAGTACTTCTCACCTTGTGTTACCAGTTGACGCACACCTTACAGGGGAGTAGGAGTCAACCTGTGGTCTTATGAATTAGTTGTACTCTGCTTCCTGTCCCAGTCCTCCCCAGCTGCGTCATTTAGTTTTGCTAAGTAACAAGTCACCCCAAAGCTTCCTGGCTTAAAACCAGGTTTGGTGCCTCCCGTTCCAACGTGTCTGGACTGGGCTGATGGGCTGGGCAGTATCCCCCACCCATCTGGAACCTCTCTGTGTGGACCTCATCCCCCACAGGGGCTCCCCACAGGAGCTTCCATATGCTCCTGGAAGCACTCTCAATGCAGGATGGGAGCTGCGAGTGCTGTGGGTCTCAGCTCGGAAGTCAACCAGCATCATGTCCCCTTGATCGTAGCAAATTATCAGGTAGCACAGCTTCAAGGGAGGAGAAGCAGAGCCACTGGGTCCACAGTGGTTGGGAATTGCAGACCATTTCCTGCAGTGTGCCCACCTGTTGCCAGTGGTGCCGGAGCGCAGCTCCTGGGCTCATGTGTGGGGTCTGCCCTCAGGGCTGTGCCCTGTTCCTCACTCCCCACTGTTCCCCTGGGGCACAGACCTTGATCAAGACTGGCTGCTGGTCCAGGCCTCCCTTTACCATCCTGCTGTCACTCATCCCCTGGTGCACTTGTAGGTGGGGGCGAACCTGCAGCTGCAGGGCAGTGGGCAGGCAGAGCAGCCAGGACCTGGCTGGACCAGTCAGTCTCCAGCAAGACATTGCGTCTCACAGGGCACTTATCTATCCTCAAGGTGGGTTCTGGGAGGGCAGGTCTGCATGTGCCATGCTCAGTGAATGCATGGCCCAAGAAGGAGCCCTCAGGTTAGAGTTGGTTAGCCTGCTTTAAGAGTGCTCAGCTTTCCCTCTGTGGCAGTGTTCTTTAACCTCAGGGATTCAACTTTGTCCTGTTCTGAGACTTCTTTGGCCATATGCCAAAGTACTTGATTTTCTTCCTCTAAGTCTTGAGCAGTCCTGGTTTTCTGGGGAGATGGGCTAACGTCACACTTGGATAAAACCAGCTTCACACAGAGGTCACAAGACATAAGCATCGTGTGGGGCTGTGCAGAGGCACTGCCTGACGTCGAGAGCTCAGGGAGAGGCCTCTGAATTCAGGGAAGTGCTGATGTTTGGTGGAGTTTCAGGATCTCTTGCTGCGACCTAAACCCTGTGTGCAGGGGCTCAGTCTCCTTGTTGAGTGCCTGTGGCTGCTGTCCTCTTAGGTCAGGATGAAAGCCTCGCTGTGCTCAGGTGGTGTTTTCAGGAAGCCATGCTCTGAAGCCTGGCTCTGTCTAGCTCCTCATCTCCCTGGGGGAGGCGGGCGTGAAAGGTATTCCCACCAGATGGACAGCAGGAGTTCGAGTGGGTCCAGCAGAAATCTGCCCAGAGCCACAGAGCACAGGGAGTGCCAGAGAAAGCATCCTGTTTAATTCTGCACCCCAAGACAAGGTGGCTTGAAGCTAGGGTCCCCTGTGTTGGAAGGTACAGTTAAGCTGCACGGATCAGTGGTGTCTGATATTGACAGAAGTGCACAGCTGTCACCGTTGTATACAATTTTCATCTCTTCAAAAACAAACCCACACCTTTTAGCTGTCCTCTCTCTTCCCTCATGTCCCTGAGCTTTAAGTTAATCCCTCTGGGCAGCCACATGAGTGGGACATAGCCAACATCATCTTCTGAGATGCATTTCTTTTACTCCATGTGTGTGAGAAATTCACCCAGGTCACAGCATGGGTGCTTGCACCAGGGCTTTGGTTTTTTCATGGCAAAATAATATTCCCCTGAATGGATATTCAGTTGATGAATATTTAGATTATTTTCCACCTTGTGACTGTTCTGCATAACGCTGCTATGAACATTCATGTGCAAGTTTTTATACGGATGTATGTTTTCATTTCTTTTGGGTATATCCCTAGGATTGGAATTACTAGCTCATATGGAAATTCTAAGGTTTAATCATTAGAGAAACCACCAGACTGTTTTCCAAAATAGGAGTACTGTTGTGTGTTCCCAGCAGCAATGTTAGAATTCCAGATTCTCCACATTTTTTTTGTACTAGCGATTAAACCAAGGGACAGTTAACTGAGCCACTTCTCCAGCCCTTTTTATTGTACTTTGTTTTTATTTATTTCATTTTTTGAGATAGGGTCTTGGAAAGTTATTGAAGCTGACCCCAACCTTATGATCCTCCTGCCTCAACCTCCCGCATCTCTTGGATGACAGGCATATGCCACTGCACCTAGCTCAGATTCTCCATATTCTTGCCAACAGTTAACATTTTCTGACTTTTTTATTCCAGTTATCCTTCATAGTAGATCTTATTGTGGTTTGAGAGGATTTTTATTTTAAGAGAGAGGGACAGTGAGAAAAAGACAGAATCAGTTTTATTTGGCTTTTCATGTAGCTTTTGTTGCTCCGACACTTCGTTCTGTACGTGGTGCTAGGGTTCAAGCACCATGCTATAACCATTGAGCCACCGCTCCAGCTCCCAAGAGAATGTTTTTTTTGTTTTTTTAAAGAGAGAGGGACAATGAGAGAGAGAGAGAGAGAAAGACAGAATCAATTTTATTTAGTTTTTCATGTGACTGTCATTGCTCGAACACTTTATTGCCTACATGGTGCTGGGGTTTGATCCTGCGTACTCACGCATGCTACATGCCCACCATGACCGCTGAGCCACCGCTCCAGACCCCCAGGAGGATGTTTTTAAAGCTATTTTTAATGGATAAAGAAGGGAGTGCTTGAAGCCAGAAGTATGGGAATTGTATCATTTTGGTCATCTGGGGCTGGGTGGGGGCACAGTTGTAGAGCACTTGTCTGTGTTGGACGGACGCAGGTTCCACCTCAGCACACACAAGGTATTCTGGAGGTGGCTCCTGGGACGTAGGGCACCTGCGTGGAGCTTGGTCACCACCATCAGAGGAGCACTTCTGTAGCACAGGGCTGTGTGGCTCAGGAGAGGGCACCTGGGTGTGTTCCAGTGACCCTGTGGAGGTGGCTCCTGGGACGTAGTGCACCTGCTGGAGCTTGGTCACCACCATCAGAGGAACACTGCTGTAGCACAGGGCTGTGTGGCTCAGGAGAGGGCACCTGGGTGTGTTCCAGTGACCCTGTGGAGGTGACTCCTGGGACGTAGGGCACCTACCATGGAGCTCGGTCACCACCATCAGAGGAGCACTGCTGTAGCTCAAGGCTGTGCGGCTCAGGAGAGGGCATCTGGGTGTGTTTACGGTGATCTTGTGGAGGTGGCTGTGGCCCAGGGCAGAAATTTACTTATCACATTTTAAAATTTCATAGAGAGTTGATATGCAGATTTTTTAGAAGTAAGAACTTTTATTGATGAATGTTTTTAAATCAATATTTGTCTCATTTGTACGTGCTAGCTACCCAGATTTACAATCCTCCGCATCCATCTAAGTCATTATTGAAACAAACTTGCCCATCTACATGCTTATAAGATGCATGTTAGGTCTTGATATTGACTGTGATCAGACTGGAATACTTGTGTTTATGTGGAAGGGCACTTACTGCAGTGGCGTAAAGGAAGGGAGAGAGATTTCAGGGTGCAGACTTGGATCTAGAAGTAGACTTGATTTGTGTCTTAAGCAACTTCTGACATTTACTAATGGAATATCTGGGTACCCTGTGTTTTGATCTAGTGAAGTCTTGATTCGTTTCAGTTGATCTGAGATCTGGCCTCGGCCCCGGAGTCCTGTTTTTGAGCTGTAAGTTTGGAGTTCTATATCAAACGGTCCTGTGCCTTGTGTGTATGCTAAATCATGGAGTGAAGACACTTTCAGCTGCTGCCACAGCAGGTGTGCAGGGTCTTCCCTCTGTCACTGGTAGAAGGAGAGATCCCACTGGTGCCCAAGACCCTCCCCTAGAGAAGGCTTCTGCAGATTTCTAAGGGCAGGCTATCTACAGCAGTCACCCTTTCATAGATTCATGTGACACTGTTTCAGTCAGCTTTTTCACTGGTGTGACCAAAAGACCTGACAAGAACAATTTCAGCAGACCGAAAGCGTATTTGGGGCTCACGATTTCAGAGGCCTCTGTCTGTAGCTCTGGGCTGGAGGTGAGGCAGAAAATCATGGTGGAAGGGTATGGAGGAGGAAGGCAGCTGAAGACATGGCACCAGGAAGTAGAGAGCTCTGCTCACTAGGGACAAAATGTAGACCCCAAAGACAGCCCAGTGACCCTGACCTCCAGCACACCCTACCTGCCCACAGTTATCACCCAGTTAGCCCATCAGCAGATCAGTGCATTGATTAGATTAAGGGTCTCATGGTCTGATCTTTTCCCCTCTGAATGTTGCTGCAGTATCTCACACATGAGCTTTTGAGAGACCCCTCATGCCTAAACCATAGCAATCACTCTTTTAGGAGTTGGCTTTCTGTAATCTGAAAGTTAGTGTTATGGAAGAAGTGGCATTTAGGAATGAAAAGAACAGTGTTCAGTGGAGTGTGCATGCGAGGCTATGATCCAGTCCCTGCACCCCAGAAAAGAAGAGTTTGGTATGTGGAGTGGGTGGGTGAGGCCTTGCCTGGAAGACTACAGAGTGGGGATTGAGTTCCAGTGAGCATGAGGGTTTCTTTATTATACTCACTTCATTTTCTCTTGTGACTCATTACTTTAGCATACTCAGAATTTGTAGGGTGGTGTTCATCTTCTTTGGTTTGGCTTAGGCACATGTCAGCAGGGGACAGACTCCAGCCAGGAAGTCCAGCCCAGAAGGCCTGCCTTGGGCTGAACTAAGTAATGCTTTCCTCTGGCTGGAAGTGTGGTAGCCAGATGGCTGGCACTGCTTCTGCACGAGCATCCCACATGTGGCAGATGGACCGCCCTAGAACTTATTTTGATCTGACCTCAAGAGGGAAAGTAGTAATTCAGCATCTGAAATCTGGGGATAGAGCAGCTTCCAAACCAAAGGCCTTGTGGGTTTCCAGGGTACACCGCTGTTATGCAACTCGGTGTTAAAGCCTGTTATCTTGTTGTGGAGAGCCGATCCTCTTTTACCCTGGTGCCAAGGAATGTGGCAGGGTGGTGCCTGGCAGCAATGTGGGTGCTCTGTTATGCCACTCAGCACCAGCAACCCCAGCAAGCCCCAGCAGCACGGTCAGGGTTCACATAGTGCACCTGTGTTAAATCATGAAGCAGCAATGGCAAGAGCCCTGCTCACAGGTGGAAGAGACCAGGGAACCCACCTGCTGACAGCTGCAGCCACAGTCCCATGGGACATCTGCAGAGGGTGTGGGATGAGCTCCAGCATCCCATGCCGTATACGTGTCTCAGCAGCAGCCCCAGCAGGGGGTGGTGATTCCTGTGATGTGGATGTTGGGTTTGCGTCCTCTCGGAGTCGAAAAATGAAACCGAGGGACACCAAGGCAAGCGTAGTAGATGAATTTTATTATAGAAACTAAAGCATAGGAAAAAAAGCAGACTTCCCCCAGAGTGGGGGAAGGGGACAGAGCTGATGAGGCAGTGAGGTTTGCCCTTGTTATATGATGTCCTCTCCTGGATTGGTCACTGCTTCCCTACCCCTGTACCTAGGACACAGGTGCGGGGAATTCTGGTCCAGTCTTTGATCCATGCTTTAGGCACCAATAGAAAGAATGTGGTCCCTTACTTAGCAGCAGGGAGTGTTTGCATCTGGGCCTATCTTGTCAGACCCTCATTAGCACTGGGGGATGTCTTTTCTCTCCCAGGAGAGATGACCTTCAGTTAATTTTCTCCTTATCAACCCACATTGTTCTGCCTACACTGCCTAACTTTTTCTGCCTCATTCCCCACTCTGTTTAGGGAAACCCAGACTGCTTTGGGGGTTCAGGTGATGACTAATCTGGTTACTGCTGGCTGAAAAAGGGGAAAGCAGTTTTGGGTCTTCCCTTGATAATGTTTGGGTTGAATAAGGAGTCTATGATAGAGGTCATCTGGAGTGCTCATGGGTGGCTCCATCTTCGTTACAATAGAGAGTTCAACAGACTCGAAGTTGGAGTGGATCTGCTGAACTAAGATATCAAAAAATTAATGTCAGAATGAAAATTAACATTGAGTTTAAGAGAGGGAAAACCAGGTCTGTTATTTGGCTCCTGAAAGAAACATGTTTTATAATTGAAAGTCTAGGGGTATACAGAAAAAGACATCTAATACAGTAAACTAAATAGCAGTAGCTAGGACCTCAAATGAGAGTATAAGGATTAGTCATCAGAGTGGAGGAGAATGTAATGTCTCCTTCAATAATTACCTTAAGGCCATTCCCCATTTGGTTTATCATGATGGAATCTTGACTGTTTGAAAGTAAATTTCTCCCTTAAGGGATAGGACACTCTTTGGACTATCAGGAATGCATGAGAAAACATCATCCTGTCCCATTTACAAGTTAATGGGAGAGTCAAGTTTCTAGTCACAGGCCCTCCAGACACTCCTTGCAGTGTCACAGTATTTGGAGGGGGATCCAGGATAAGAGACAAGCACAAAGGCTAGCTCCAGTGTCCAAGAGGAAACTGACCTTTTGGTTCCCCACAGAGAAGCATATAATATGAGTCACAGAGCCATAAAAGCTGACCTCGGCCCTGTCAGGCCTATGTGGGGAACTTTGGACCTGAGGGCCTGCATCCCTGGGGACATTTATTCCTCTAGTGATCGCCTTGACAAATAGGATAGGGACTTGGTGGTGGTTGCTTGGCGCTTAGCCTGTGGGCATTCCTGCAGGTAATGTCCCCCCTTTTCACAATGGACAAAAGTCCTTTTCATGGCTTAGGGTCCATTCCATTTCTCTCCTATATTATCCTGGAAGCTTACTCCTTGTAGGGTCATAGTTAGCCAGTGCCTCAGCTTTTTCCAGTCTCTATGTTCCCTTTCTTTCCTCTTCTCCTGTTCATTGTTGCAAAAGACAGAGGTTGCAAGCTAGGAGATGTTATCTAAAGATTGATCAGGGCCATGTGCCAATTATTGTAATTTCCTCCGAGTGTCTGGGGCCATCTGAGTGATAAAGTTGTCATTTGAAATTATGTGGCCCTCTATGGACTCAGGGTCCATCATGATGTGTTCTCTCAATGCCTCCCTGAGTTTCTCCAGAAAGACTGTAGGTTTTTACTGAGTCTAATATGCAGCCTTATATCTCAAACAAAAATCAAACAAACAATAAGAGAGCTGCTTTTTGTAGAAAAGGTAGCAAAATGTTTTTATGTTCCACATTGCTAATCTTTAAATAAATTAGGCTCTCCTTATTACTTTACAAAAATACAGTTAAATTTTTATCCCAATGTAAAGTCAGGTTACTCTAATCCAATTACAAAATATTAAATGACAAAAATACATACATACTTAAATTTGTTGTTTCCATATAAACCTGAAAGAGACCATTGTTACAAGCAACTTTAGTTTGGAAACATCAGCTTGATAAGATGCTGTCCTAAA
Source organism: Aplodontia rufa (assembly GCA_004027875.1). Taxonomy (NCBI): domain Eukaryota; kingdom Metazoa; phylum Chordata; class Mammalia; order Rodentia; family Aplodontiidae; genus Aplodontia; species Aplodontia rufa. The sequence continues at coordinate 182,142 of PVKS010000156.1, forward strand.
TTTTACACCTTAAAAAATTTATATACTTGGAAGACATGAATAAATCTTTTTTTTTTTTTAAGAGAGAGGGACAGTGAGAGAGAGAAAGAGAGAAAGAACTTTATTTAGTTTTTCACGTGGCCTTAGTTGCTCTAACACTTTGTTGTGTACGTGGTGCTGGGGTTTGAACCTGGGTTCTCGTGCTTGCCAGGCAAGCACTGAAACCGCTGAGCCACCGCTCCAGCCCCAAGACATGAATAAATCTAATGTACAACAAAGCCAGTATTAATTATATAGATGTCCTTATATTAACTAAATTTAATCTTTGAGTAAAAATTTAGGATCCATAGTGTATTATAACAATAATCTTAACCCTGCACAGGGGCTGCAAAAGCTTTAAAATTTCTAAATTTAGGAAAGTGTTGACCATCAGAGAGAGACTTATTATCTGGTGTATAACAATGAAACATTTATGTAGTTAACCCAAGTTTTGAAATACAATGTGTAACAGATAGCAGGCTGGTTACCTCTTCTGTAACCTTACATAAATTCTTATTTTATAAACGTACACAACATTTAAACAAGGCTCAGATGAACATATAGTTCTTAAATACAGTTCCATTTCAGCTACATCAGAGTGTCAGCTCTATTGTAATAACCTACACACAGTTGTTCATTTGATGTTATGAAGTAAAACAGGTATAAATTACAATTCCTTTAAGATTTAGTTCTTCTGAGTCGTTAAGTGTAATACCTGATAAAAGCAGGTCAATGTTTTAAGAAACCCTTGTTCTTTTAACACATAGAATTAGATTCTGGTTTATAACAGTACATTAATGTTTGAACTTAAGTGAAACCTTAAATAACTTTAAATTGTGCCTATTTTATTTAACCTAATAATACACAAGCTTTTGAGAATTACCTTCCACAAACCTTCTGCAACTTAATTAGACACTCTGTTTCTTCATCCAGAAACATTTCTTTCATTTCAATTTCCATATCAAAGTATATGTCCATGCCTATATCCTTTTATATTTCTTTCCTGCTTGTTGACCCTTTCTTAAATCTGCATTCTGATACAATCCTTATGAAACTTCCAATGTTTCCAGTTACTTTAAGGTGAGAAATACTATAGTTCATACTATTTAAGTCAAAACAGTTAAAAAATACAAGTTAAAAAATTGCCAAGAGGAAACAGTACCAGTGACCAGACTGACTTATAAATGTAACCCATTAATGATAAAGCCTCTATGCATTTACAGCAAATGTAAGCCAGGTTTAAAATGAACAATGTTTAAAGATAGCACTTGGTTAATTCGCCTGCCTTAGTTGGCTTGCCTGCTTTCAACTATGTAGTACAGACACAGGAAATCACCTTGATAAGTATGCCTATGTTTTAAGAAACCTTAAAGAATTAGACTTTGCCCTATCCATATCTTTCCCAGTTGCTGATTTTTCCCAACTGATGATTTTTCCTAAATTTATGTTTAGAGACAATTCTTATAAAATTTTTTTGAGTCTTTGTAATTATTTCATCTAATAAAATTAAACATTTATGCCATTCATAGTACTTTAATTGATACACAGCTGAAATCTTCTTCTCTTTACCTATAGAATTACACCTGTTCGAATTTTAAGTCTTAATAAACTTGCTTTCTTTTAGTGAAGACCCAGATCAAAGCAATCTTAAATTATCTTTTTAGTTTCCAATCTATAAAAGCACATTTAATAAACCCAATTGTATGTTACTTTACAGAACTTATAAGAACATACTTAATAAACCCAAATGTCACCTAATAGAAACTAAGTCAAGATTTCTTGAATTTACTTGGCAGTTAATGTTTTAACATTTTGACTTCGCAAATTCATCAGATGTCTCCTCTAATAAACACATTTATAGAGATTAATCCCATTTATGTTAAATCTAATTTACTCATTCTTTGTTAACTTAGATTATCCATGAAGCCAGGATATTAGACAAATATAAACCATCTTTTTTCCATTGAAGAAAAATCCTAGAAGTACTGAATGAAACACTCTAAACATTTATAGAAAATATTCTAGTGATTGACCACCTAGAAAAACATGTGAGCTAGTACTCTTAAACACATCTTTACTCTTATGTCTAAATGATTAAATTGAACTTGTTTTTAAATGTTTAAGTCACGTGAATAAAAAGTCATTTGGATCCATTTTCTTTTCTCTTCTTTTTAATTTAATTTATGAGTACTCATCTGTAAGCCAATTTGGTATCATATTGAACACACATATAACATACATGTACACGAACACATAGGACAGGTGTGCATACAAAAAAACTAACAGGAAACAGATTTTAGAACCTTGGAATAATTGACCTTTTGAATAAAGACAGCAGTAAAAACCATAATTAAAAAAAAACTCTAGTTAGATAAAACAAGACTGACTGAAAAATATCTTTAGGTGTACAAAATAGGCAAATTCACCAGAAAAATTGAGCTAAAAATCCAAAAAATGAAACAGCCATATTTATTCTAGTAAAGGAGCATGCACACATCTTTAGCATCAGAATTAGAGTTAGCCCAGGCATTGAAGGAATGAGAGCAGGTGAAATCCTCAGGAAGTTGGTTTTTTTTTTTTTAACAACCTTACAAGATTTTAACAAAATAATATAAAATGTGTATATATTCTGGATATTGCAATTATCCCCAGAAGTGCCCCCCCAATTACCCTCCCTTGTCCCTCCCTTCCCCTTCCCACTATAACTCTAAAAAATGTATTAGATTGTAAAGCATTACATCTTATCTGGATTTAACTCATGCTACTAGACCGACTTTCTCATTGTCCAGGGTCTAGTCCCCATCTCCACAGATGAGTGGAGACAATCGACCCTTAGATCTCTGGGTTAAGCTGATTTTACTCATCATGATCTCTTCCATAGCCATCCATTTACCTTCGAAGGCTGCAATATCATTGTTTCTAATTGCTGTGTAATATTCCATGGTATAAATGTACCACAGCTTTTGGATCCATTAGGAAGTTGTTTTTTTAAGAATAAAGAAAACCTATATGGAATCTTTCCAATTTCCTTTTTTTGTGTCCAAATGAAGAGAAGAGAAATATTCCTCAGGAATTATTCTTGATATTCTTGGGCCTGCCCTAGTGGCTTTTTAAAGCTGAGTCCCTGTTACATTCTCTCCAAAGTACGAGAATGTAGGCCCCTTAAACATATCTAAAGGCTAGGAACCTGGAGCAGCTGGCCTTTCCAGGTCCTTTCCATCTGTCTCTCCTGCTAGAATCTTAGCATGCAGGAAGAGAGTAAACATAGTCCCTTAGGCCTCATAGCCACCTGAATTTGAAAGTAGCCTTTCAAGCCCTTTTTTTCCCCTCTGGTCTCAAACTGGTTTAGGCACTAGCTCATGTAGTTGCATTTTAAAAGATGGCTATCAGGCAGATAACTAGCAGGTATCTCCTTCCCTTTTATGAATGAGCTAGGCTGCAAAATGATTGAATGAGGTTTTTCTTGGGCATTTCTGCATTATGCAGACTGGTGGTGAACCTGGCATAACATGAGAAAGAAGCTCCCACCTGAATTAGTGGACGTCCTTTTTCAGGGGGCTCTGACAGTCAGCAGTCCCGTCTGTCCTTTCCCTAAATCCTGCTGGATTTATTGCTGCCTTACCAGCAAGGATGTAAAGGTCTTTGTTTGCCACATGCCAAGACCTAGGGAATCCAGTCTTAGTGGCATTACTGGCATTCCCTCTGTCAGCCATTATAACATTTAATGCCCCACGGTAGAAAAGCAGCCTAGAGTGGCCTGCAGTTGAGGCCTCATTCAGCATGGAGGATCTAAGGAAGGATATTTGCCAACTAGTTGTACCTTTAAAATTTGCCTTACACAATTCTCCTTTCTTTAGTTCTCATACTCGCAGGCCCATGATTCTATATCATGTTCCTCAATTTGAAGTGGCAAGCCATTAATGCTCTGGGTGAGATCCCTACTAGAGAAGATAAATGATTTGGCTTCGTAAACTAGGAGAGAGGAGAGGTGGTTTACTCTGAGACAAAACTGTTTACTTTTCCTGCCAAATGAGGAGGTTACTGAAGAAATGGTGTTAAAGCTAAGGGAGCTCTATCTTGGTGGTCTCTCTCACAGTGGGTCCCTGTTTAAGAGGTGGGTATCAGGGACAAACAGAGTAGAAACATTTCAGAAGAGGGAGAGTCTGTTCAGCTCACGCTCTGGGGATAAATGGGTCACCTCTTTCTCAAAGACCTTAGATCGGACCAAGACTTCATCTCAGGATCCAAGATTCATTGAGTGAGGGTGCCCTCCACCATTGGGCCAAGCCAGTCAGAAACAAAGAGAAACAGATAGTGGTTGATGCTGGTACCCCTGAGGGCTGTTGGGGCCAGTCTCTGGACAAGAGACCTTCTTGCAGCACTATAGAGTCACCCCAGTCAGCTGCCTTCAGTTGTCTCAAGCCTTCAGCTTTGCTCTGGAGGAATGAGCTTTGGAAGAAGAGTTTGGCTCATATGGAGGTGCATAGTTCTGGGGCGTTCGCTCTGCACCGTCCAATTGACTGGTTACTTGTAGGATACCCCTAAGAGTTGTCGGGAGAGGAGATCCAGGGAGAAGCCTTTGAGATCCAACCAGTGAGTGGCCCTGGCCAGAATCTCTCAGTTGCTTCACTCCTTCACTCAACTCCTCTCATCCAAAGTTAACCAGGATCAGGGGGCAACTGTCTACTAACGCCAGACACGCTCCGAGCCCATCTAGAAAGAGAGAAAGATGTAGAGCTGCACTTGCAGAGAGCTTACCTTGGTGCCAATCTTGTTCCCGATGGATCCCGGATGAGCCCCCATCTGATGCTGGTAATGTGGATGTCGGGTTCATGTCCTCTTGGAGTCGAAGAATGAAACCAAGGGACACCAGGGCAAGGGTAGTAGATGGATTTTATTTGATAGAAAGTAAAGCATAGGGAAAAGAGCAGACTTCCCCCAGAGTGGGGGAAGGGGACAGAGCCGATGAGGCAGTGAGGTTTGCCCTTTTTATATGATGTCCTCTCCTGGATTCGTCACTGCTTCCCTGCCCCTGTACCTAGGACACAGGTGCAGAGAATTCTGGTCCAGTCTTTGGTCCATGCCTTAGGTGCCAGTAGAAAGAATGTGGTCCCTTACTTAGCAGCAGGGAGTGTCTGCATCTGGGCCTATCTTGTCAGACCCTTATTAGTATTAGGGGATGTCTTTGCTCTCTAAGGAGAGATGACCATCAGTTAATTTTCTCCTTATCAACCCACATTGTTCTGCCTATACTGCCTAACTTTTTCTGCCTCACTGGGATGCCCCTGGGAGGCACTGTTGACCATCCAGGTGGTGGTTACCCCTGTGCTCTGCAGAAACAGTGTGACGTATGAGGTCCGCGGAGCTGAACTTGCACTGCTTCACTTTGCCCCTGAATTCCAGGAGACTTTCAGCTCCTTCTGTCCCTTTGTGACATTTCAAAGGCCCATGTTCTTGGCCTGGGGAGCAGAAACATGGGGGCATCACCAAGTAGGTGCCTGCTGTCCTGGTGACCCAAGCCCCATGTGCTCATGCCCCTCGGCTGGTTTCTTCCTGGGGCAGGTTAGGTCCAGTTTGTACCTCTCACCCCTTACCACCTGCTGAATGGTGGCTGGATGGTGCTCCTGCGTGCACACCTACAAAGGGATTCTGTGGACAGCTGTATTTTCTTCTGTACTAGGAATCAAACTCAGCATGTTCTTCTGTGGCACTCCATCCCTGCCCTTTCCGTTTCTGTTTTTCTTTTGAGACAGGGTCTCACTGTGTTACCCAGGCTGTCCTGGAATTTGTGATTCTCCTGTTCTGAGTCACTGGGATCACAGGCCTGTGCCACCATGCCTGGCTCCTGTGGGGCAACTTTGGTCAGGTGCCCCACTGTGCCTGCAGCTGCAGGCTGGAATGCCACTAGCACCTGTCTGTTCCTGCCTGGGACAAGAGAACTTCAGGCCAGGGTTTCTCCCAGCTGCCGTGTGCAGGCTTTCTTCAGGCCGCCCAACACATGCACTGTGGGGCTACATGGTGCTCAGGGCTGCTCACCATCCTTGGCTGTGACCCTCCTGCTCTCTGAGAGCCTTGGTCTTGTGCAGACTCTGGCTGTCTATCTCCTGGCCTGCTGTGGGTCACTGAGCTCCCCCCAAGTATCCCTGCTTCAGTGGCCTCTCAGACCCATACTCGAATGGCCAGCAGGTTCCTGTTGTTCAGAGCATCTCAAGTGCTTCCAGGCTGGGTGGAGGGCCCTACCCTGAGAAGGACCTCCTCCACACATATCCACACAATGTCCCTTGGGCACCTCCTGCTGGCGCACTTTCTTTAAGCCTCATTCCTCCCCACTTGTTCATTCCCTGAACAGAGCAGACAGAGCCACTCTCCTCACCCAGAAGGTCCAGTGCTTGTCATGGTTGCCTTGCTGTCTGGCTGCCTTCATGGGCTCCTTCTAGATTTCCAGCCCCACTTACAGTTCTCTCTCAGCGTTAAGAAGCTAATTCCAAAAGAAGTAAAACCAAGCAGGAGAAAGTAGGAGAACCGTGGAATAGAAGGGAGATCAGTGGTACAGAGGAAGGGAATGAGGGGAGCCAGAAGGGACGGAAGTGGGAGGAGGGTGGGTGACATTGGCCAGGTGGTGTGCATCCCTGAAGGCACCATGGCCAGTGTTCCTGCTGTCTGTAGTGCAGCTGTCTCTGGGAAGGCCTCGCCCCTCGCTTCAGCTGGAGGACCAGCTGCACTCTAAGGGACTGAGTCTTCGTCCTAGAGTGATGTATGCTCACTGTAGGAGAAGAGCCCTTCCTGGCTCCTCCTGAGGCTGCTAGTGCAGCTGGCAGCCATCCCCAATTTTCCAGGAGCCTGCAGCTCTTCCACCATTACCTAGATGAATTCAACAAAACGAGATTGAGACTACACCTGCTTTTGTACTTCTGAAAGCTTCACATTACCATCTGAACATTTGACATATGATCCATCTTCCGGGTCGCACGATTCTGTTTTCGGTTTTCCTGATAGATTTGCGTATGCATTCTTGATTGTGTTTCAGTGGAGGCTGCGTCACAGGGTGTGTGCGGCTTGAGGCCTGTGACACAGACAGGAAGGACGTGCCCCAAGCAACCCGGTGCCAGTGCCTCTCACCTCTGCAAGCACCGCAGGATTCTAACATCTACAGTTTAATATGGAAAGTTGTTTTACTTGTTTTGTTTTGGGTTGTATGGGTATTTTGGCATTTGGGGTCTTCCATTGTATTTTAATTTAAAATTATGGAGTTAAGAGTTGAGGTGATAATAAATGTTGTATTTGAAGTAAAAGAGAAAAGGAAGCAAGAGACAGGGAAGACTGGAGTGTTCACAAAAGGTAAAGAAAATGGTAGAGAAGGCGCACGAGGCTGCGCATCTGCAGGGTGTCGATGCGTGGGCCGCGCAGGGTGGGTTGCGCTGTGCTCACCAGCCATCCTTCCGGGCTAGTGGGTTCTTAGTAGTAGTGTCTTGCCAGGCCCAGGGTACTCTGCCTGCTCCTGCTGTGCTGCTTCTGCAGGGCTGAGCTGCACCCAGAGCTTGGGATAGGGAAAGCAGAGGGGATGGACTTAGGTGGAAAGCCCCGGTGTCCTCGGCTGGGAGGGGCTGAGGAGTGTTCAGGTGGTCCGAGCAGAACCGGCAGGTGCTTTTGGTGGTGGTCTACGTCTAGCAAGAGACCCGTGTAGGGGTCCAGGAGGGCAGGGGCTGCGTGGAGGAGGACAGAAGTCCACATGGACCTGACGAGTCAGAGCCAGGCCAGGGCAGGGCGGGGAGCTTGTGGGCAGCCGTCCAGGTAGCACAGCAATCATGGGCTTTTATTTTTAGAAGCTGTGACTAGTCATTAAGCATAAGCATGAAGAGCACCTGTAGGTGCCTCCAAGTGGTCATCGTGGAGCCTTCTGAATGCCCTGCCACATGGGGTGCGGGCCACATGTGGATGAACAGCCTCTTGCCACAGCGGCAGAGAGGAGCCTAGACCTGCTGCAGCCTTCAGACGCAGTGCAAGTCCAGAAGTGCTTCAGTGTAGTTGTGAGCCGTGCGAGCACCTCAGATGTCTTCTTGAATACACCTGGTGTCCTAGATTATGGAAAGCATTCTTTCATTATCTCTTGGTTTCAGATAGTCATAATTTAGTGTCTTCATACTTACACTTCTGGAATTTGTTGGTTCTTACTTCTGCTGCATGTGTGCATGTTTGACACTGGTAACGTCAGATCTTTGTAGCTACGAGGTTTGGATCTGTAATGTGAGCCCAGAGTCTCTTGCATTCCGAGGGCCTTTTAGGAAATGCTTGGAGCTTGAGGACTCTAACCTCAGTAGTGATCAGCCCCATCCGACAGACTCATCATTTGAATGGAGTTTTGGGAGGTGGTGAACACTGTGCCCCTTCCTGTGCTTCCTGGCTCCCTGGAGCTGAGCTCTGTTCTCTCATGCCCATCTACCATCATGTCCTGCCTAATCTCAAAACCAAGAAGTGGAGCCCACTAAAGTCCCCTTTCCTCCTCTGAGCTGTTTGTGTCAGGCATAATGGTCACAGCAACAAAAAGTTGACTCGAACAATAGCAGAATAAAAGCTGCTTTTTTTGTTTTATTGCAGTTTTCAGTTATAACAACTCAGAAGTGACTTTAAGGCTATAGACATTACTCTCCCTCTAGAAAAAAGATGCTGGAACATCATGCCTAACACACATGGCAAACTCTTTTAAAGCCAACTTATAAAAACCCCAGGCACTCAGCTTTATAGTTGCTTGTTTCCAGCTTAAATGACATCAGTCTTGCCAGGTGCAGTGGCACACACCTGCGATCCCAGATACTCAGGAAAATCACAAGTTTGAGGCCAGTCTCAGTAACTTAGCAAAGCCCTAAGCAACTCAGTGAGACCCTGTCTCAAAACAAAAAATAAAAAGGGCTGAGGAGTTAGCTCAGTGGTAAAGTGCCCCTCACTTCAATCCCTAGTGCCAAAAATAAATAATGAATAATAATTTCAGTCTTATAACTTTTGAAAATTTGTAAAATATGAAATACCTGTTTTAAGTGTGATTTGGAATGCAGGTTGTATTAAGAAATGAAATAATAAATGGGCATAGTGGTGTACACCTATAATCCAGCTACTGAGGAGGCTGAGGCAGAAGGGTCACAGTTCAAGGCTAGCCTCAACAATTTAGTGAGACTCTGTCCCAAAATTTAAAAAGAAAAAGAATGTTTTTTTTTGAAAGCAGGGGTGATGTAGCTCAGTAGTAGGGTGCTTTCCTGACATGCATGTGGAACTATGTCAATCCCCACTCTGAAGGAGGGGAAAAAGCGAAGAAGTAGTAATAACTCTCCTGTTCATATCAGTGTCTTAATCCTTGGAGAAGTTTTTATGTTCTTGTTTATGCTGTGTGTATACACATACACACACACACACACACACACACACACACTTTGGTTACTAAAGTACCAAGAAGACTTCCTGTGATGTGTTTTGTCTGGGTTTTTATTTTATCTCCTAAAACCTTTGTTTTATGAATGTCGAGACCATGTTAATTGGTCCAGAAGTGACTTTTTTCCTTATGAGGTGCAGCACCATTTGCTCTTGAGAATTGCTCTCTGTTTGATCTCACTTTGCCTTTTTGGCCTAAATTCAAAATGCATTCCATCAAAACCAGGTTCCTTGCTTCATTTGTTGGCAACATATCTGATATGCCCAAGGAATTCTTTTATTTTTCAACCACTCTGGTTGCTTTTTCTGAGCCTAAGCAGTCCCTGCACATTGGATCAAGTAGGTGGAGCTGCAGGCAGGTGGGGCTTGATGGGAGGAAGTTAGGTCACTAGGGCATGGCTTTGGGGTTAGTCTTGTCCCCTAGCTCCCCCTACTCCCCCCTCCTGCCACCCATGAGCAGCTTTTCTCTGCCACACCCTTCCACCATAATGTTCCACCTCATCTCAGGCTGAAAGGATGGAGTCAGCCAACCCATGGGTGTAACCTCTAAAACCATGATCCCAAATTAAGCACCTCCTCTCACTTGGTTTTGTTGGATATTTTGGTCACAGTGACGTAAAGCTGACTAACAGTGTACAAAAGTAGAAAGATAACCAGGGTTTGTGGATCAGAGAGCTTGATATAGTTTAGATGGCAAAATTCCCACCAAAGCCACAACTGGCCTTTGGCTTTTTTCCCCCCTGTGGAAATTCACATGTTAATCCTAACATTTATGTGGGTGTGCAAGAGACAGCCAAAACCTCGTAGTTAAATAGTCTCTAGAGAAAGGGATGGGAAGGCTCATGTTCTTCCGGATCAGGACTTACAGCAGAGCTGCAGCAGTTGAAGCAGTATGGTACTGGCTTCAGGAAAGCCACGCAGGCCAACGGGTGGGACGGAGAGCCTACAGGGTAGGTGGTGCTGGGCGGAGCAGGCCCACATCCAGAGCTGAGGTGGCCCCTTGCTTTGACCTTTGACCTTCCACAAAGCCAGCTTAGGTATTGGCTCAGTGTCAGACACACCCTCCGTGTTGCAATAACTACAAGCAATTATTGCCTTTTGAAAATGGTCATTTATTCACTTCACACAACATACATCTGTACCCTAGCACTGTATCCTAACCCTGCTTGCAGGACTAGTCTCACCACTCAGTGTCTTCCTCGTTCCTATGGGTGCCAGGCTTGGATGCTTCAAAATGATGTCTGTCTCTGTCTCTTGCTGGCTGGAGAAGAGTCCTCTGCCATCTCATAGGACACCTTCTGTCCTTTGTCTTGAGACTGTCCATTTTGTACTATGTCCACTTCTTAACTTTGTGCTGCACTGCCTCATTGGACAGTTTACTCTCCCAACGTGATGGCTTTGCCCATCACAAGGCATGTTTATGCTATCTCCCAGGGCAGGTTACACCTCACGGGCTGAGGCTGTGCCACCTCCAACTCGCCAGGCAGGTTACACCTCGCAGGCTAGGGCTGTGCCACCTCTACTTTGCAGGGCAGGTTACACTTCACCTGCTGAGGCTGTGCCACCTCCACCTTGCAGGGCAGGTTACACCTCGTGGGCTGAGACTGAGTATTTGCGGTGCTTGTTCTGATTTTGTCTTGCCAGGAGTTGAACCCAGGGCATGCTGCCACTGAGCTCCACCATCGCCCTCTTTGTGTTTTATTTTGGGTCTCTCCCTAAGTTGCCATCCCACTGCCTCAGCACCTGAGCAATAGGGACCATGAGTGTGCACCATTGAGCCAGCCGTCACCCCTCTTAGAGGCAGCCAGGCTATTGAGTTAGCTTTGCAGGGAGGGGCTCTCAGGGCTGGCTGATCGTGAACAGGCTGACCTCTGCCGAGGGTGCCTTGTGTGCCAACGGGGGCGTGTGGCTCCACCTCCGCCTCCCTCACTTGCTCTGTGCCCCTCGGTGCATGTTCTCCAGGGTTTTCAGGAGCTGCACCTGGCGTCTCACTGGTGTCCCTGTCCCCACTCTGCCTGGTGCTCTCTTTGCAGGCATGCCTTCCACCCATTAGGGTTCAGGATTTAGAAGAGTTTCCTTGCTTTATTTTTGTTTCCTATTCTCCTTTTTGATTCTGGATGACTCTAACAGAAGGCTGAGGATACAACAGCTCACACGTCCTCTTCCAATCCCGAGCCACCCCTATTTCTGGATTGTCACGTCCCCCATGTCCTGTGCAGCCCCCTCTCCTGTGATTCCTTTTAGGTACCTGTGAGTCCTGAATTAGAATTTTCTTTCATTGTTTATCTATCTAAAAGAATGTGTCAACTGATTCTCCACATTGCTGATTCCAGTTCAAGTCTGGTCCAGCTGTTGTCTGCCGCCTCCCCTTGAGGCTTGATTTCCAGCTATCTGTTCAGATCCTCCTTGGAAACTACGTTTTCCTTGGTCGATGCTGCATTTGCTCTGTTTTGCCTTTCAAACAGCTGTCTGTAGTTTAGGGTTTGGCCTAGGTGTCCATTCGCCTAGTCATCTGGGTAGTTTTACAAATGCGGTTCCAAGCTCCTCAGTGTTGGTCTTCCTGGCCTCCTTTAAAGATCACGCTTGACCCTTGTAGGCAGGCCTCCCTTCTGAGGGTGACTGCTGCCTGACTTCAGGGCGTGGGCCTGCACAGCGCCTGACAGGGCATGCTGATGGACAGGTTTCCTTCCTGTGAAGAGTTTCCACAGGTCCACACAGGTAATGGCAGGCAAGGACTCTTCTGTTGAAGGAAGAAAGAAGTGAGCTACCTGGAAGGCCGGGGAGGCCAGCAAGGCCAGCTGCCTTAAGAGGTTTTACTGCTAAGTTCAGCTGCCCCTCTGTTTTCCTTTTTTTCTTGATGCCACGCAAAAGACCAGGCACATCAGCATCTCTGGCTGCTGGCACCTGATATGTCCTGCATCAATGTGCGTTGGGAAGACAGTTATAGCAACACAGCCTCCACCATGCCAGGGCCTCCTTTGCGATGCACCCTGCTTGGGTGGGGAGGCTTGAGACTAGTTGATCGCCATCTCCACTCACTGGCTTCCGCCAGGACACTCATCTCAGGTCTAGGTCCTCTTCCTCCACTTGGAGAGCCTCTGGCAAGCAGGGCCTCCTCCTCCTGAAGGAACTAGCAGAGCAGATCCCACAGCCTTCTGTCCCACAACCACCACTCTGTGCCTAGCCTCCTCAGCTTGTATCCTGGCGCATCACAGCCGCAGTTGCCACTGCACCTTGGGGTATTTCCTCCTCATGTTGGAGGCCCTCTTTGCAAGCTGAAGGCATAAAGGCTGTGTAGTCCAGGGCATTTTTCAGTGTGCCCATTGAGTCATTCAGGGTCCTGTAACCATACCAGTAATGTGAACTGGGAAACTGAACAGAAATAATGATTGACCTGTAACAGGGGAATTGCTGCTAAAGGTAGAAAGGAGATGCTAAAGAATGCAGCTCTCGCCAGGCACCAAGCCCTCCTGTAATCCCAGCAACTAAGGAGACTGAAGCAGGAGGATTGCAAGTTCAAATCCAGCCTCAGCAACTTAGCAAGACCCTGTTGATGCTGGTTTGGTAAAAATTAGATTCGTGTTGCCAGGAGATGAAGAATAAAACCAAGGGATGCCGAGGCAAGCATAATAGACATACTATTTAGCAGACTAATAGAAAGCAAAGCATAGGGAAAAGAGCAGACTTCCCCCAGAGTGGAAGAAGGGGACAGAGCCCAAGAGGGAGTCAGGTTTGCCCTTTTCTTTTTTCTTTCTTTCTTTTTTTTTTTAAGAGAGAGGGACAGTGAGAGAGAAAGACAGAATCAGTTCTATTTAGTTTTTCATGTGGCTTTCATTGCTTGGACACTTGGTTGTATACATGGTGCTGGTGTTTGAACCTGCATCCTCGCGCATGCCAGGCAAGCGCCATAACCGCTAAGACACTTCTCCAGCCCCAGGTTTGCCCTTTTCATAGGATGCTCTCCCTTCAATTGGTCATCCTCTCCCTTCCCTCCAACCTCAGACAGGGGAGCCAGAAGTTCTGGTTGGATCCAGTCCTTGGTTTGCACCACAGCATCAATAGAAGGAATGTGGCGCCTTACTTAGTAGAAGGGGGTGTCTCCACCTTGCCAGACCCTCCTTACCAGCACTGGGGGTGTCAAATTGATCTTAAAAGAAAAAGAACCATTTTCCCCTTGATTGACATTCTAACTACTCTGACTGCCTAACTTTTCCCTGTCTCACTGTCTCAAGATAAAATATAAAAAGGGCTGGGAATGTGGGAATGTGGCTCAGAAAAAGAAAATGCAGCTAGCTGTAGGCAAGCTGCAGGAAGCAGCTGGCTGGTGAGATGCTGGTTGGCTGGTTAGGAGGGCAGGTGGACACTGCCTCCTCCACTACACACAGCTGGCAAGAAAGGAAGCCCTGGAAACTGGAAGAAGCCCCTCCTAGTGCCCTTATCGTTCAAGCGGAGGGTGGGGGTCACTCTTCCAAATCATAGAGCAAGGCCAGGAAGCATGGATTTGGGGTGGAAAGGTGGAAATAACGCCTTCACCCATATGAAGAGATCTCAGTGTCAGGATCTTAAGTGGCACTGTTTCCTTGAGTAGTGGCCTTGTCTTGTGGTAAAGGTGATTTGTGCCTATCCATGGGGACATCCCTCTCCCTCTGTGGCACAGAGCCCCTCCCCAGAAGCACAAGTAGCCCTTCACAACTGCATGCTCCCACGCTTAACACCAGCCCTTAGTGCTCTTAGGGTCTGCAGTGGAGCTGTGAGACACAGTGCTTTAGGACTATGAGACCCTACCTTCAGATACATTGGTGGCCTTTCCAAGAGCCAGTCTAGAATGCACGCAACTACAGTTCCCTGTGCATGATCGAGATGGTCTTCCTTGTGCTGTGTACTATTAATTTTATAAAAGGCAATATGGGTGATCTAATTTTGGACAAGAGAAATCTTGAGTAACAAGACAGCACAGGTAGAAAGTTTTTGGGGGGAGCAGGCCACTGGCAGACAACAGTCACAGCTTGCTGCATGAGCTGTAAACGGGCACATGAAATGAACAGGCCAAAGGACAAAGTCAGCTCTTTCCAGAAGAATCTTCCCACAGCTCCAAGAAGCACTTTGTTTGCCCAGCTTCCAGGGCCCGCTTCCCTCTAGATGCAGTCATTAATGGCACTATTGTGATGTCACTTTTTAACAGGATGCTTTATGTCTGAGCTTACAGAAGGACTTTAATGCCATGACCAACTCAAAACAATGCAAGTATTTTACAAAAAGTTTGTTTCACAAACTATGTTTTGTATGTCATGTTCTTTGCTTTCTTCCTGAACCATAGGTGATATACAACTCAGGCTGGGAGACTGGTGTGCACTGGTCCCTTTGGCCTGCTGAGTGTGTCAGTGCACAGCTGGCTGGGAGGTCGGTGTGCACTGGTCCCTCTGGCCTACTGAGTGTGTCAGTGCGCAGCTGGCTGGGAAGCAGGTGTGCGCTGGTCCCTCTGGCCTGCTAAGTGTGTCCACACAACTCTGGTTGGGAGGCAGGTGTGGATTGGTCCCTCTGGCCTGCCAAGTGTGTCAGTGCATAGCTGGCTGGAAGGCAGGTGTGGACTGGTCCCTCTGGGCTGCCAAGTGTGTCAGTGCACAGCTGGCTGGGAGGCCTTCTCCTCTGTTCAGAGCAAGGCTGTTCGATCTGACCTTTTCTGCTCCAGAATGGGGGTGGATATTACAGTCTAAGCCAGGCTTGATTTCTCTATTTTTAAGAACAGAAGGTAAACTTTTAGTATAGAAGATGTGAGAAGGTAAAAATGCATGTGTGATGGACCCGAGGGACACTGAGAACAAAATGACATTTAATGATCTGTAATTCTAAGGTGCCTGTAAAAATTAAGGGCAGTGTATCAGAATACCAAGGACTAGAACTGTCCTAAAATTCATTTGGAAGAATAAAAGACTTTCAGAATAGCCAAAGCAGTACTAAGCAAAAAATTAATGCTGGGGTCATCACAATACCTGGCTTCAAATTATACAGAGCTGTAGTGACCAAAACTGCATGGTGCTGGCCTAAAAACAGACACAGGCAAAGGTGCCAAAAACATACACTGGAGAAAAATAGGACAGCCTTTTTGTGTAAAGAGAGAAAGAGAGAATCAATTTTATTTTTTCATGTGGACTTTGTTTCCCTGACACTTTGTTGTGTATGTGGTGCTGGGGTTTGAACCTGGGTCCTTGAGCTTGCCAGACAAGTGCTGCAACTGCTGGGCCACCACTCCAGTCCTCCCCACTACAAGAAAGCATTTTTAACAAATGATGCTCGGAAAGCTGGTTAACCATATGTAGAAGAATGAAGCTAGACCCTTGTCTGTCATGTAAAAAATAAAATCAGAGAAAAAGGTGTAAATTCAGGTGCCAGTGTTTTTTATTGGGATTTGCAACTCTTGGGCCAGACCCACCTACGCAGCCATAGTGAGGGCGGGCAGAGGAAGTAGTGGGCAGGGAAAGCTGGGCAGCCACTTTATGGTCTGGAGTGGAGAAAGGAAGTTGATGGGCATGGCCTTTCGGAGATTGGCTGGTGGATCCATTAATCATCAAGTGTTTGCCAGATGCCATTGGAGCTTATCTGCTAGCATCTGATAGGTTGCAAGCTGCCTGATGCCCTGCCGCTAAGCCGCCTAATTGACCTAACATCTCACTCTGTACAAAAATCAACTCAAAATGAATCAAAGACCTAAGAGTTAGACCAGAAACTACGCAATTCATAGAAGAAAACATTGGGTCAACACTCCAGCCTTTAAGGCACAGACAACAGCTTTCTCAATAGGACTCCTAAGGCCCAAGAAAAATAATGCCAAGAGTTAATAAATGGGATGGCATTGAGATAAGAAGCTTCTGCACAGCGAAGGAAACTCAAGAAACAGCACCAAAAAAAAAAAAAAATGGCCAAGAAATACATGAAGAAGTGTTTAACATCACTAGCAAGCAGGAAAATGATCAAAACTGCACTGAGATTTCATCTCAGAATGGCAGTCATCAAGAAAATAAATAATAGAAAATGCTGGAGAGGATGTGGAGAAAAAGCAACAATTTCACACTGTTGGTAGGGTTTCAAATTAGTACAACCGCTATGGAAATTGGCATGGGGGGTTCCTCAAAAGACTCAGCTTTGAACCACCATATGACCCAGCTGTCCTACTCCTCGGTATTTACCCTGAAGAATTAAAGTCAGCTTCCTACAGCTTACCTGCACACCCAGGTTCATAGCAACATGTCACCGTATTCAAACCAGGGAACCAGTGTAGGTGTCCATCAGTGGATGAATGGATAAGGAAACTGTGGTATACATACACATCAGAGTTTATTCAGCCATAGGAAAGCAATGAGATTGTGGCCGTTGCAGGAAAACGGATGAAACTAGAGACCATCATGTGAAGTGAAATAAGTCAAACTCAGAAGGCCAAAAGGTCATGTTTTCTCTTTTATATGGAAGCTAGAAAGGAAGAAGGGAAAGAAAGTTCATAGCAGGCAGGCACAGTGTTCATGATGATCAAAGGACAATCAGTAGAGGAAAGGATCTGGGGGTAGGAGGTGGGGAGGGTGCAGGAAGTGCTGGGGAGGGACATTGGCCAAATTAGATGGTTATATTGTGTATATGAATATGTAACAACCCCATCATTTGCAGCTATGATATACTAATAAAGAATGTGGAAAGAGGGGGAAAAATTATGCATAATAGAATACATGAACACCTGAAGGGACGTGTGGTCCAGCTGCGACTGAGCGTGATGCAGTCAAGGGCAAGTGCTCAGAAAGGCCCAGAGGAATCCCCCATGTGAAACAATTAACATGAACTTGGGCTTGGGCGCCTACAAAGGAAATCAAAATAAACAAGTGTCTGAAAAAATTAAGGGGAATGAAAGATTGTTTAGGCAAGTAATGTTGAAAAATATTTTGAAACTTTTTGAAATTTTGGTATCGATGCAGTACATTATTATGGACCTGTAATACCAGCTACTCCTGGTATTACAGGAGAATCAGAAGTTCAAGGCCAGCCTTGGCACTTAATGAAACCCTGTCTCATAGGGACATAGGCCAGTGGTAGCACATCCCCAATACACACACCATTATGAAAAGACAGTCAATGTTCGTAGTGTGAGAAACAGGAAGTCTGATGGTCCATTTTCAAAATGCAGTTACAAGGTTTGCATATAAAAGGAAGCCATCTGAGGTCAGGAATCATCTGTTTTTTAAACTCCTTATTAGATAGCCCATTACAATCATAGCTCTTTTCTGTACCCACCCAAATTTTACATTAGCCAATCAGGCAGACTGTACCCTCGAGCTCCTCCAGTCAGTGAAGAGCAGGATTGCGTCACGTTGGAGGTATAAGCAGGTGGGCTGCCCACTCAAGTGTGCTTGCTCATCGCGTTCCCTCTGAGTACACCTTCTGCAGAAGGAAAGTCTGCTGTGCTCACCCACTTCTGGGCACACATTTGATTTTCTTACAGCACCTCAGAATTTTTAAAATTTTTATTTCTAATAAAAGGTTTTCCATACATTTTTTTTTTGAGGTGCTGAGGTTAGAACCCAAGGCCTTGTACGTGCCAGATGAGCACTTACCACTGAGCTGCAGCTTAGCCTGTTTACATACATGGCAGGTGAAAGACATTGTTAGATGCCATCTTGAGTAAAAGCACCCATTATAGACTCAGAGGTCCCTTCATCCCATCTGTGGCCCTGTCCTCTTGTACACCCTCATTAAGAAGAGAGTTGGCACAGTCAAGGACCAGTCCTAAGTGCCTACGAGGGGCGCAAGCCAGCTCTGCCTGGCTAGGAAGTGCTTTCTGGTAATGCCCATGTTGTGCTGTGGGTGGGCCCGTGGGCGGTGGCTTTGGACCTGGTGGAGAACAGTGTCCCCACCTGATCTCATTGCCTCCCTGTGCAGCTCTTTCAGGGTAAGAACTGTATGTATTCCAGGTAAGGAAAACCAAGGCTCCTCCTACCCATCAAACTAGGCCTGCAACTCCAGAGCATGCCCTCATGGCTGCATGGTGGAACTGGATAACGCCTGCCTCTTCAGCTGCCCTGTGGGAGGGGAGTTGGGGTGTGGTGGGGGACCAACCCTTCAGTCAGATGGCTGGGCATCTGGTATGGACCAGCCCTCTGGTCAGACAGCTGGGCATCTGATATGGAGATGAATCGCATAGCACACCCAAAGGACTGAAGGTGTATCCCCTGCCTTATCTGTGCCTTATTGTCTTTGCCATCAGCCATGAAGTCTAAACTGTTAACTTGAAGCCCGTTCTCATCTGGTCTTCTTTGGGTCTGGTCAGCATCTCTTTAATAGTCTGAGCATCCTTAGGACAGTCCAGGAGCTACCTTGGAGCCTGTGGCCACCATCTGCCTTCAACTCTCCCCTGTTCACAGCTGCTCTGTGGTCTGCACCATAACTCATGATGTTCTAGCTGTCAAGTGATGTTTATTTACTAACAGAACTCTGAGTGCAGCCCTCAGTGAGTCCAACACTCTCAGGCCCTTCTTTCTTTTTGTTTTTTAAGGAGAGAGACAAGAGAGAATCAGTTTTATTTAATTTTTCATCTGGTTTTTGTGTTTCTGACACTTAGTTGTGTATATGGGACTGGGGTTCAAATCTGGGTCCTTGAGCATGCCAGGCAAGTGGTCTACCTCTGAGCCACCACTCCAGCATTCTCTTTATAATTTTGAGTTGAAGTCTCTGGAATTCCTTGCCTGTGTCCTCAAAGAGAAGAAATTCTCTCTCTCTCTCTCTCTCTCTCTGTCTCGCTCTTGCTCTCTCTCTCTCTCTCTTGCCAGGGATTGAACCCAGGGCGCTTAACCACTGAGCCACATCACCAGCCCTTTTAATTTTTTATTTTGAAATAGGGTCTTGCTAAGTTGCTTAGGGCCTCGCTAAGTTACTGAGGCAGGATTTGAACTTGAGAGCCTCCTGCCTCAGCCTCCTGAGTCACTAGGATTGCAGGCATGCGCCACCATGCCTGGCTTGAAATTTTCTCTTTTATGTTCAGTACTTTGGCAGTTGTTTAAGAACTAAGCTAGATGGATGTGTGTTTTGTTGTGGTGCTCTTAGAACTACTGCTGTGCTAGGATATGAAGTTCTGCTCCCTAGACAATTGAGCTTGCACTTGGTCATCTGCTGGAAGTGGCTCATCTCCCTTGTGTGGGTTTCCTACTGACTTGTATCTTCAGGAGTCTCTGTGACACTGTCTGTCCACTTAGAAAGGGGCCTTGGCACGCTGAACAGTGTCTAGGTGAGGCTGGAAGGAAAGGTTGGAGAGACTTTTCAGCACTGGCCTACCATGGGAGCTTGATCGCAAGTGCTGGCCATGTCTAGCGGGGCTTGCGTTGGCACCTTGGAGATTGTGGCAGTCATGATCATAACAGGTAAGAGATCCAGAGACTCCTTTACCTCCCACCCCACCCTGTTAATCACATTCTTTTATTTTAATTTTTGAAGCGGAGCTTCACTGTATTGCCCAGACTGGCCTCCCAACTCAAAGGCTTGTGCAATCCTCCTGCTCAGCGTCCTGAGTGGGCAGGACATCAGGGACGCACCACAACACCCAAGGTGGAGCGCACTTAACCCTTGAGCTTCTTGATGAGCTGTGCATGGAGGTACACTGAGAACCCCCCACCCCCGTAGATACAGGTGGGGAATGGGCTTCCTAGCTGCTTCTGCTCAGCTGTCACCCATGGAAGCAGCTGCTGTTCATCCATTGCACCATGAATCAGTTCTGCCAGACCTTAAAATTGCATGGAAAGGTCACTACAGAGGATGTGCTTCAGGTCTCAGTGGGTACTTGGTCACCGGGAGTCTCCACAGGATGGCAATCCATAGTGTGTCCTCTCTGCCTCGAGTGAGCGTTTCAGCCTTTTCCAGCTTTCAGCCACTGGGAGTGAACATTATTGTCCATCCTTATATGTTGTGTTATGCTGCTTCTCTGCTGTGACCAAAAGACCTGACAAGGACAGGTAGAGAGGTCTCAGTCTATAGATGGCTGGCTCCTTGCTCTGGACCTAGGGTGAGGCAGACATCATGGTGAAGAGTGTCGAGACAGCTCTGGACACTTCAGTCAGGAAGACACTGCAGGGAGAAAGCTCAGGTCACCTGGGACCAGAGAGAAGCTCCAAAAGTGGCCCCCAGGGACCCAGCTCCTCCAGCCATCACCCAGTCAATCCCTGTCGGGGCATCAGTGCACTGACTAGGTTAAGGCTCTCAAAACCTGACCATTTCACCTCTAAACAGTCTTGCATTGCCTCACACATGCGCTTTTGTGGATACCTTGCATCTAAACGGTAACACTGCCTTTGCTTGCAGGGATGCTCAGTCTCCCCAACTTGGCCACAAGGAGCACTTTTGGATACCACTCCTTCATTTTGAGGGTTTCTCTGCTTTTTGGCACATTTCTGAACTCCTTTTGTTCCTTCCGGCCCCAGAACTGGCATTGGCCCTTTTCTTGAGAAATGTTGGTGTGTGGTCTGTGCTCCTTGCTTTTGGAGCAGTTCTTGGGACCTGCTGATGGGCAGAGCCAGTACCTCTACTTCATGCCAGGCTCCCTTCCCAAGATGATGTCCTCCATCTGGTGGCTCTGGTGTCCTACTGTAGGCTGCAGCCTCTACTGACCACCCACCCCTCACCCACCTTGTCCACGTCCTGTGCATGACCCTCGTGTGTACACAGCACCTCCACCCGTACGTAAACTTGAAAGAAGATTCAATACATGTTCATGACACAGATTGGAAAAAAAACGTAGAAAAGTGTGTGCACAGTTCTATTTTCTGGAACCAAGGCTGATGCTACTTTACTGTAGTTCACTCAGAGCCTGTTCACACACACATACACGTGCCCCCCCAGCTTTGCACGACACACTCTCCCACCACACACATGCATGTGCACTTACTCCCCAGCTCACACACACTTCACATGTGCATACACAGTGGCGTGTGTACCCTTCCTTTTCTCTCATTGGTATGTTTTAGAGAACTTTCTATCTTAGTACATAGAGAGCAGCCTTACTTTTTTGAATTCTGCCTAGAAATGCACTGTCTGACTGCGATGATTTTCCAGGCAGTTCTGTAGGGGTAGAGTATGTTGAATCATTGCTACTTGAAGCCTCACCATAGCAAGTGTTGCTTCATACTAGTGGCTTTCCCTGAGAAATACTGTCAGTGGAATGAGGGGAACATGTGAGCACCCGCCTGGCCCCTTGCAGCAGTGTCTGCACCCTAACCCCACCTGAGCTCACCTGCTGCCCACAGTCTCCAGTATGCTTCTGCTCTGCATCTCTCTGATCATGAGTTCCCTGAGCCTCTTTTGATGTCCTTATAAAAGTCTGTCCTTCTCATCCACTTTCTGTTTCCTGCCGTTCACTGTGTGTCGTCATGAAAGATGTTGATGAGCAGCCACAGGAAAGCACAGGGCAGGACACAGGCTAGACCTGCAGCACTCTGCCCTTGGGCTATTCTGGCTCCCAAACCCTCCATTGACCAGCTGGGTACGTTCTCACGCTGGTTCTTGCATTCTGATAATGTTTTAAAGAAATTAGCCATTTGTCTGAAGCATGAGCTGTCCGTGTTTTTCCTCTTTGTCTTTAAAGCAGTCTTTTGATTTTACAGTGCTGTAAAGATTTTTCTGTTGTGTAGTCTCTCAAGCCTCCTTATTGTGACTTTTCTCTTCTGGAGCATACTGGAAATGGCCTTCTTCCCAGCTAGCACACACAACAGAATCATTTCATTGCTGTACTTTGAATAGATGTTTTCATGTTTGACTTCCGACTCATTTGAATGTATTATGCTATGAGGCATGAGATAAGGGCATAGCCTGTTTTTTTCAGACGGTTGCTCAAGAGTGTTCCTGCAACTCTCTGTCCCCCCCCCCAATGTGAAACAGCACTTTTATCAGGGATGCCAGTATTCTGTGTATTTGAGTGTATTGGTGGGGGGGGGCACCTCCCCAGCCCATGTTTTTTATTTTTTGATTTTGGGGCCTCAGCCTCCAAAGCTGCAAGGATTACAGGTGTGAGCCACCACACCCAGCTCCATGCTTTTGTTTGCTTTTAAAGAGAGGACAGTGAGAGAGAGAGAGAGAAAGAATTTTATTTACTTTTTCACATGACCTTTGTTGCTCTGACACTTGGTTGCGTACATGGTGCTGAGGTTTGAATTTGTGTCCTCGTGCATGCCAGGCAAGCCCCCTAACTGCTGAGCCACCGCTCCAGCCCCGCCCCCTGTTTTTCAAGTACTGTGGTTTCATGTAATATTAATGTCTGATAAGGCTAATTAATCCTCCCTGGGTTCTTTGCTCAGAAGTTTTCCTGTCCATTCTTGCTTGCTACTGCAAGCGATAGAGCCCAGGGCCTCACATATGCTAGGCAGGTGCTCTACCACTGAGACACTCTAGGCGCTGAGGTCCACTTCTATATCTTTTGGAAAATGTCTTTTATTTGTGTGTGTTTGTTTTTATTTTGTTTTGTTTGGCGGAAGGGGAGATTACTGAGGGTTGAACCCAGTGGTGCTTTATCACTGAGCTGTATCACCATCTTTTTTTTCTTTTTTCTTTTTTTTTTTTTGAGAGAGAGAGGGGAGCTGGAGCAATGACTCAGTGATTTTGGCACTTGTCTGGTGTGTGTGAGTACGCAAGTTCAAACCCAGTGCCACATACACAGAGAGGTCTCGGAGCAATGAAAGCCACATCAAAAACTAAATAAAATTGATTCTCTCTCTCTCTCTCTCTCTAAAAAAATAAATAAATAAATAGAAAGGGGGACAGTGAGAGAGAGAAATAGAAAAATCAATTTTATTTAGTTTTTCAAGTGGCCTTACTTGCTCTGACACCTCATTGTGTATGTGGTGCTGGGGTTTGAACCCACATCCTCGCGCTTGCTAGGCAAGCACCATAACCGTCAAGCCACCACTCCAGCCCCAACATCCCTTTTTTTTTTTTTTTTGTCTTTTATTTTGAGACAGGGTCTTGCTAAGTTGCTGAGACTGGCCTCCAACTTGGATCTCTTGCCTCAGTCTCCTGAGTCTCTGAGATCCATGCCTGGCTTGTATCTCTGCTTTTCTCTTGGTCATGTGAGCTTCTCATGCCCCTTTTCAGATATCTGTTGACTTCTTCTTCATTATGCTGACTGTGAAGGGAGTCTTGTGTGTTCACTTCTGGGAACCCACAGTTCTAGGTACAGTTCAGGTTCTCCCATGCTTCCAGTGGGCTTGTGGGCAGGGGGTGGTCTCATTCTTTTGCCTGTGGTATTCAGTGTCTGCCAGCACCATCCGCTGAAGAAGCCTCCTTCCCATTCTGTCTCCTGGGTGGAGTCTGGGTTGGCATGAGCTCTGGTGAATTCTCTGTCTATGCAATTGGTCTGTTGTTTGGTCTGATGCTAGCATTTTTGTTTGCTGTTGTTTTATGATGTTTGAGGCTTCCAGCTTTGTTTTCCTTTTCAAAACTATTTTTGTTCTTTTGGGGTCTTTCATAGCTACACACAAATTTTAGAAATTTTTCTATTTCAGTGAAAAATACCATTAGAATTTTAGTAGGAATTGCATCAAATCTGTAAGGCCCAATTATTTATGTCTACAGGAAATTCACTTTATAGTCCAGCACATGCACAGCGTGAAGAAGATATTGCAGATGGTAACTGAAAGCAGAAGTAGCTCTGCTTATACCAGATGAAATACACTTTTAGTTAAAAAGTGTTGAAGATCAGCTGCTCAGAGGCTGAGGCAGGAGGACTGCAAGTTAAAACCAGCCTCAGCAACTTAGTAAAACCCCATCTCAAAAAAAAAAAAATCAAATCTCAAAAAAAATTCATTATTTATTTATATATGTGTGCGTGTACTTATATATATATATGTATATACACATATGCGTATATATATGTGTGTGTACGTATATGCGTGTATACATATATATGTGAATTAACGAAAAGGGCTGGGGATGTGGCTTAGCGATTAAGTGACTCTGGGTTCAGTTCCTGGTACAAAAAGAAAGATAAAAATGTCAAAGAGACAAAGAAGGTCATTACACAGTGATAGAAGGGCCAGTTCAGCAAGAAGATGTAACAGTGGTAAGTATGGATGCACCCAGCATCAGAACACCACATTGCTGGATATGGGGTACATCTTGGATGTGCTTGTGTATATCCACAAGGTTGGCACAGGGGCTTCCCTAGTCCTTCCCTAGTCCAGTGGGGCAGTCCTCTTGCACAAACCCAGGCAGTACCACCCTTGGGAGTGGGCAGCTTGGCACCTAGGTAGCCAGGCAGCTGAAGAAGGGGGAGGAGCTGAAGGAATCACCATCATGCAGCTCAGCTCCCACAGCCACCAGTAGAATCAGGAGCCGGGTTGGGGGGAGTGGGTCTGGGAGATGGACCCATTGTGGTTCTCAGTGACATAGGGCAAGAAGACCCAGTCCCTGCCTTCAGAGTCACTTGGTGGTAAGAGACACTCGTCCACACAGGTAGGTGGACATCACTGTAGCACCAGGCCTACAGTACAGAGAGCAGACTGAACAAGTGATGGGTGAAGCTGAAAGCAAGGGGCTTCGCAGATGGTTCTCAGAGGACACTCGAAGGTAGCATGAGGGAGTTTCCTGATGGAATAGCTACGCGTGGTGGTGACCCTGGGTGAGTGATGGGACATAGTGAAGCAGGCAGTGTGGGGCTGTGTGATAACCCACATATGTATCCTCTTTGCCCCCAGTCATGGACCTGACCAGCTCTGTGAGGAAGGACACCAGTATCCCTGTGCAGGGGACAGAGGTGTGCCCAGAGGGTGTCCCGAGAGGCTTCCTGAGGCGTCCTGGACTCCCTGGGTGTTTGGCCCAGGAGGAGTTGCTTTCTGCCAACTCCATGGCTGCCATGGTTCCTGACTGTCCCTACCAGCCCTGGCCAACCCCAGGGGTCTGGTTGCTCAGTCTGAGAAGGGCTGTATATGTTCATTTCCTGGAGCTAGGACACACTGGCATGCTTCCTCTGAGAAGGCCACTATATTAGAGTCACTTTTGTTTTGTTTTTAAGGTTTAAAATGTATTTCAATAAGTTGATGCTGCATTACTGCTCCATTCCTCAGAAAAATTCCAAATTTAGGATATCAGGGACAAATCAAACATGTTATACCAATAAAGGTACACAGCATAACTACCTAAGATAGGCCAGGCTAAGGGCTACTGTCAGACCTTCAACACACAGCAGCCCCATTCCCAAGAAAAAGATGGAGCCAAGTTAACACAAGATTTTTTTTTTTTTAGATATACTAAAATGAAAAGTTCCAAGAGAAAATGTCTTCCTTAGGACATGAAGGGTAGTATATGGGGTAAAACAGAAGCATATGTAAGTTGTCTGTGGCCTCTGTGGACGTTTGCCTGAATTCTCACCTGAGAGCGAATGGAGCAAGAGGGCTAAGGTCATGGGGGATGTTGTGCTTTTGTGGTATATGTGACAGTGTCTCTGGGTTTGAGGGGGTGTAAGGATGAGAAAGCAAATAAAACATGATGGATGAAAACCCAGAAAGATCAAGATTAATGGGGCTATAACTGGATCCATTTTGCTGTGGTTCCCCCAGCCCTCAGCAGTCACTTTTGAGATTGAGGAATGCACCACACAGAACTGATTTGTTAAATACCACCCTCCCTTGCCCCCTGCTTCAGGCATACTCCTGAAGCACAGGCAGGAAAGACCTAACTATTGGGAAGAATCCCTGACACTTTTCCAGGGTAGAATTCTAGTCCACAAAGGGTCCTTCTTTCAAGGGTTTTGGGAAACTGGATGCTGCAGCTTCATGAGTATCTGCGAGCTTTGTCTGGAGCAGATTCAGCTCCAGGAGCTACACAGTTCAGTGTGAGAGGGGCTCCACCAATTGTCCCAACTGCTTCCAGTGTGGTGGCTTGGCCAAAGCATTTGGTTGTTGGTGGGGTCCATCCCAAAGCTCCATCCGGCATCATAATGGCAGGTCCAGGAGGAGCTGGGGTACCAGCTGGCACAGGAACGGGGGGTGTGGTGCCTCTGTTGTTTATGCCCATAGCACCACCTGACCAATCCGTATCTCCTGCTCTCTCGGTTCAGAGAAGGTCCCCTTGAATTCTTCCTGCTGCCACCTCCTGGCGCCTACGCTCCACCTCCTGCCTAAGCTCTAGGCCCTTTCTTCTTTGCATGGCTTAGTTGTGGAGCTCTTCCATTCTTCAAAGCTTTTGGTACCTCATGGAGTCCTGCCTCATCAGGGTGACCTGGCACTCGTGGCGAGCAGCCTCCTGTGCTCTTCCTCCATCTCTGTGAGTGCCTTCCCATGTGTGGCATGCTCTTACTCAGAGGAGCCAGGCTGTGCAGATCTGGGTGACTGCTCTCACTTCTTGTGAAATCACTGGTTCTTCATAGCCAGCTAGCTTCTCTGGAAGCCCTTCTTCCATGGTCACAAGCCAAGAAATGTTGTTAGCATTGTCCAGAACCTTACAGCAGCTGGTTCCCTGGAGAACTGAAAGGGGTGCGCGGACCCGGGAAGCACACATGCAGCTGCTTCACAGAGTGGTGTATTGACCAGCTCCTCTTGGGCAGTCCCACAGGGTCCTGTTTCCAAGCAGATGAGGCAAAGCTTTGTCCTTACAAGTGGAAACTTAGCCTGCCTTCCCATACGTCTTAAGTCATTCCTTCATTTCTTCCTCAGTGATGTCAGATTACCCACAAAGAGACGGCTATGTGAGGGTCTTCTCTCCTGGTTTCCAAAAATTCTTCAGGTTAATAGTCGAGCCTTCGTTTTTCCTGCTGACATGTTGGCCATTTGCAGGTATTAGTGGTGATGTCTCCTTGGAGTATGGTTCTGTTTCTCTGGATCAACGGTTTCATTGCTATGCATTTTTGCACCCCCTCTACACACAGTCCTGTCCTCAGAGTCTCAGAGTGAGTTCTTACAGTGAGCTTATAGAGGAGGATTTCAACCTAGAAGCTCATTCTTATTATTTTAAATTGTATTTACAAGCTAGGAACAGTGGTACATGCCTGTTACTTGTGAGCTGAGGTAGGAGGATGGCAAGTTCCAGGCCATTCTTGTAACTTAGTGAGACGGTGTCTCAATATAAAAAGGTAGAGTACCCCTGGGATCAACCCCCAGTTTCCAAAATAATAAAAATGTATTTACAGTGTAAGGTCACTCTAGCTCATCTTCCGTTTTTCATTTCATAGGCGGTGTTCTTTGTCCTTTTATTCTCTGTAGCTTTTTTGTTACAAGGGATTGCAGGTTTCTGTTCCTCCAAAGAAGTCTCCTTCTAGGAGCATAGACACTTTGTGGATAAGTAGAATCTGGTGGCTAAACTTCAAGGGGCATAATATCCTTACATAGGATCCCAGTGAAGATCTGCCTCTCCCGCACTTGCATATGATTTTTGGGTTTTGTTTTTGTTGTCTTGAGACGGGGTCTCGCTTATTTGCCCAGCCTGGACTTAAACTCACAATCCTCCTGCCTCAACCTCCAGAGTAACTAGGATCCCAGGCAGCTACCACCTACCCAGCTTGCATACTTATGAATTTTTTAGGGGGATACCATGGATTGAACCCAGGGGTGCCTAACCCCTGAACCATATCCCCAGCTCTTTTTTTTTTTTTTTAATTTTGAAACACAGTCTCACTAAGTTGTTCAGGGCCTTGCTAAGTTGCTGAGGCTGGCTTTGAAGTTACCATCTTCGTGCCTCAGCCTGCCCAGCTCCTGGAATTACAGGCATGTGCCACCACACCCAGCTGCATGTGATTTTTAATTATAAAAATCGTGTGTGTCTCTTGATTCAGACATTTTGGCACTGAAGAAATAAGAAAGCCTTTGCATCCCCACCTCTATTGACTGTGTGATTTTGAAGATTCAGTGTGCAGCCCTCAAACTTATTTTCTTTCTTTTTGTTTAAGAGCGAGAGAGAATCAGTGTTATTCGGTTTTTCATGTGGCTTTCATTGCTCTGGTATTTAGTTGTGTACATGGTGGTGGGGTTCGAATCTGTGTCCTTGTGCATGCCAGGCGAGCGCCATAGCTGCTGAGCCACTGCTGCAGCCCTGAACTTATTTTCAGATACACAGATGTATGAATGTGTGTGTGTGTGTGTGTGTGTGTGTGACAGAATGGTCGGGTTGTGTGCACCACATGGAAATGGAGGTCTTCTCCATGGTAGTCGACAGGGAGGGCTGTGTTCTCCCTACGTGTGTGTCTTCTCCACAGTGGATGTGCTAGTGCCTGCCTCCCTGGGCCTCTGCTGAGTCTGTCTTGTGTGATCAGCACTGTGCAGTCTGAGAACATCTGGAGGGGGAATCACATGCTTGCATTCGTTCCTCCAAGGCTGTGTGAACTGGCTCTCCAGGACACTGCCTGGGGCAGTTTCCTCTAGGCACTCTCCCAGCCTCTGTGAGGGAAGGCTCAGCATTGTGTACCTTTTCAGTGCCTCGGAACAGCTGTTTGTATTTCTTTGCTCAATTCCTAAGAGTAAAATAGAAGGCAGAGTCTACCTTCTGTCTTTTCCAGTATTTTTGTAGATTGTAACTTGGGTAAACACCTTCCTGCTCAGAATCCTCCAGGTCATCAAGCCTGTCGGTCTTTCCTTTGTGCTGTCAGGGTCTGTGAGCCCAGGATTCTAGAGATGGTCACCTTGGTTTGCTTAGTCTAATGTTCAGTCCTTGCAGTTTGTTCTTGTGAACAGTATAAAATAGGATCGAACTTCACATTTCTTCTGGAGAGCTGATTGTCCCACCTGGTTTCTGAATACTTCACATTCTTCTTGGTAATGTGAAATGCTATCAAATAATGCATTATTCACTGGGATCCTATGTAAACAGAGACTATGGGACTCTACTTTTTAGCAGATATAAAATTATTTGATGAAATGTTTACTGAAACTAGACATTATTATATTGAAGGGAAATATGATGAAAAGCACACCAAAAGAATGTAAATGGAAGGTTTGTTTAGCTGCAGTCAGTTTGTAAGCAGATGCTGGGCCCCATCCATCTGTCGTGTGGTGCTTTGTAAGTCCAATCTGAGCGCTGGCAGAGCAGAGTGGAGCAAGAGCAGCAGGCGCTCTGCTCAGAGGCCTAGGCTCTGCCAGTGCTCTGAGCCCTTGCTGTCCCTGCCCTCAAGCCTCTCTTGCCTTCTCCACAGCCCAAGTGTGCCGGCCAGGGCTTGCTGATGCGGGTGTGGAAACACTTGAACCTGATCGAGTGTGACTACTTCGGGTTGGAGTTCCAGAACGTCCCATCCTGCTGGGTATGTGCTCTTGATTTGCTTTTGGACACAGGACATTTATGCTGTGCACAGTACACAGAGAGCCTTTCAGGACCTACCATGATGATGTAAGCAAGATAGCAGGTCATATTGCGAAAGGCGGTCAACTCTCATGTATTAAACCCTGAAAAGTGTAGTGACATATAACCTAAGGCATTCGTAGAGGTGTAGTGGGAAGGAGGGGGGAGGGAGGGGGACGAGGGTGGGTAATTAGGGGGGGCTCTAGGGGGTAAATCTAATTTTCAGAATATTAATATATTGTTTCATTGAAAAAAGAAGAGTTCAGTGGGGCTGGAGCTGTGGCTCAGCGGTTTCGGCACTTGCCTGGCAAGCACAAGGACTCGGGTTCAAACCCCAGCACCACGTACACAACTAAGTGTTGGAGCAACAAAGGCCATGTGAAAAACTAAATAAAGTTGTTTCTCTCTGTCTCTGTCTCTCTCACTGTCCCTCTCTCTTTAAAAAAAAAAAAAAAGGAAGAAGAAGAGTTCAGTGAAAAACAAAAGATATCAGGCCATGGAAACATTAGTCTCATCAAAGCTGTCTGTTGAAGTACACCCTGCCTTAGCCACAGGGACTAGATTTGTCTTTAACAAGCCAGGGTTCTCATCCCCCCAACTCATTCTGTCCATAGCACCAGTGCCAAGGAGACCTTCCTCCTCAGTTACACAGCAGCCTCAGGTGTGTCCTGCCTGGGAAGCATTTTGAAAGTGAATTCTGAATAAATTGAACTGCTTCTTCCTCTTGGTTTTTTATTGTTGTTTTGTTTTATTATGTTCTATTTTAGTACCAGGGATTGAACCCAAAGGCACTTAATCACTGAGCCACATTCCCAGCCCTTTTTTTGTTTTGAGACAGAGTCTTGCTAAGTTTCCAGGGCTGGCTTTGAACTTGCAGTCTTCCTGCCTCAGCCTCCCGAGCTGCTAAGATTACAGGCGTGTGGCCTCTGCGCCTGGCTCTGCCTTGTTTTACTTGGCAGACGTAACCTTAAGGAGCGTGAGGCTGCAGTGTTCACCAATGGAACGCTGTAGAGAGCCACCTCAGTCTCTTAGTTCAGAAAGCGTGCTGTTGCGGTCACACTCTGGGCCTGACCTCCAGCCCTGTCCCAGCACAACTGTGTTTACCTGTGGTTACCTGCTCTGATGCTGCACAGCCTCTCCTTGGTTGTGGCTCACAAGTGCAGTGTGTAGCAGATGTTTATTTGGTGTTTGTACACATCCCTGAGATACTCTAGTCCCTGTGCTTGTTCCGTGCACAGGGACTAGAGCATTGGTCTGGGAAGTTGCCTGGTATGACTGCAGAGTCAGTGTCTTCCCCCTACTCTTGAAGCAGACACTGAAGAACTTTCCTCCTTCACTGTGTGTGTGAGAAGCACTTAGAATCAAGCTATTTTTCTGTCTTTTTTTTTTTTAAGAGAGAGGGACAGCGAGAGAGAGAGAATCAATTTTATTTTGTTTTTCATGTGGCCTTCATTGCTCTGAGACTTTGTTGTGTAATGATGCTGGGGTTTGAACTTGCATACTCGTGCATGCCAGGCAAGCACTGTAACTGCTGAGCCACCGCTCCAGCCCAAGTCAAGCTATTTCTGTCATAAAGGTTTCTCTAAATTATAATTGTTTTTGTACTTTATAGCAAGATACAAGACACACATTAAATAGGAAAATTATTAATGAAAATGTTCTTTTCTGTTAAATTCTGTTTAGATCTGGCTTGAACCTATGAAACCCATCATCAGGCAAGTACGAAGTAAGTCCTTCATTTAGCATCTGAGACTTTGATGCTTTAAGATGCCTGGTTGTGGGGTGTTCAGGCTCTGGCTCTGCCCACATGTTTGTTGCAACTCCATATGGGTGATGATGAGGCTGCCTCTGGCAGCAGAGGGACTGTAGCTGCAGTGGAGAGGTGGGAGGGTGCATGCGCGTCTGACCAGGTGGTCCTGCCGGTTCACCTGGCATTTGGAGTCATGGGACATATTGTTTGGGATCCTAACTATTGGCCAATATGTAAAAAAATAAGTATGCATTTTTATGTCTAGGCTATGAAAAGGCATTGAGGTGCCTTTTTTCAGTAGCTTTCCTTATTTATTTATTTATGCATTCATTTATGCATTCACTCATATATGCATGCATGTATGCGATTGAGCCCAGGGCCTCATGTAGGTCTGGCTACATCCCCACCCCCTTGGTAGCATTTTAATAAAAATAGTTAATTATTTCCTGGGTAATAAGCATAATTGTGATTATGAGCATTTTTTGTTAGTTTCCTTATCAAATTTAAATATTAAGGCTTACAGTAAATAATCCTCCTTGGTTCTTACACCATCATGTACAATGAAGTCTACTTTACTGAGTCACCATAACTTTTTTCCTAGTACTAAGTTGAAGAAAAAAGGATATGTAAAAGTAACTTTGTTTAGGGATGATAAGCTAAAGCCATTTAGGTTTCCATAGCATCCTTTCAAAATACCCCATCCTTGCCCATCTCTGCAATGTGATGTGCATGTGCTAGTATGTAACAACAGATGCACCTCTGTGTGCATGTGCTAACATGTAACCACGATGCACCACTGTGTGCATGTGCTAACATGTAACCACGATGCACCACTGTGTGCATGTGCTAACATGTAACCACGATGCACCACTGTGTGCATGTGCTAACATGTAACTACGATGCACCACTGTGTGCATGTGCTAACATGTAACTACGATGCACCACTGTGTGCATGTGCTAACATGTAACTACGATGCACCACTGTGTGCATGTGCTAACATGTAACTACGATGCACCACTGTGTGCATGTGCTAACATGTAACTACGATGCACCACTGTGTGTGTGCTAACATGTAACTACGATGCACCATTTTTGCGTGTGCTAACATGTAATTAAGATGCACCATTGTGTGCATGTACAAATATGAAACAAGAGATCCACCATTGTGTGCATGTGCTAACATGTAACAACGATGCACCATTGTGTGAATGTGCTAACGTAACAACGATGCACCATTCGTGCATGTGCTAATATGTAATTAAGATGCACCATTGTGTGCATGCGCTAACATGCAGCAACGATGCACCACTGTGTGCATGTGCTAGCATGTAACCGTGATGCACCACTGTGTGCATGTGCTAACGTAACTATGATGCACCACTGTGTGCATGTGCAAACATGCAACAAGAGATCCACCATTGTGTGCATGTGCAAACATGTGACAACAGATCCACCATTGTGTGCGCTTGTGCTAACATGTAATTAAGATGCACCATTGTGTGCATGTGCAAAACATGTAACAACGGTGCACCATTATGTGTGCATGTGCTAACATGTAACTAAGATGCACCATTGTGTGCATGTGCTAACATGTGACAACAGACCCACCATTGTGTGTGCATGTGCTAATATGTAAAAGCAGATCCACTATTGTATGTGCAAGAGATGCACTGTTGTGTGCAGCTAAAACATGGAGAAAAAGTATACCATATACAATTATGTTCTGTACTTGAGACTTGATACTAACAACAAATAACTGGTTTTAAAAAATAGCTCCTCTTAGCAGTACAGTGGTACACACCTATAATCCCAGCAGCTTGGGAAGCTGAGGCAGAGGATCACAAGTTCAAAGCAAGTCTCAGAAAGTAGTGAGGCCTTAGGCAATTTAGGAATATCCTGTCTCAAAATAAAAATTAGAGAACAGGCTGAGGATGTGACTCAATGGTTAAGTACCCCTAGGTTCAATCCCTGGTGCCTACCCCCCCCCAAAAAATAGCTCTTCTTTGTGGGGAAAATTACGTGGCCATTTTATTATTATATTTCAGTGGCACAAAGATATTCAACTCAGCTATATACATCCCTTTTCTTTACAGAAATCTGTTGTTGTAGTTCAGTATAATAAGCAGTAATGACATTTTTCTTACATTACTAGATAAAAGGATTTCAAAAATAATGTGGTTTTTATTACTACAATTAAAATGGTATTGATACCTACTATGCTTTATTATTTTATCCTAAAGTATAAACAGGAATTTTTTTTTAATGGTGTTGGGGATTGAACCTAGGGCCTTGTGCATACTAGGCAAGTGCTCTACCACTGAGCAACATCCCTGCCCAGGGATATATTCTAAAATTTGAGGGGTTACTTTTAAGGATTCCTAGAATGATCTCTGCTTAAGGGGAAAAGGAGATTTGAAATTTCAATATATGTGATTGGTACTTAGGACTCATATTCAACATAGGAAAATTTCAACATTTAAAAGCACAGTGGTATATGGAAAGAGAATAAATATAAAAATCAACTGTATTTGTGAAATTTAAAATGTGTCTTTTGATAGGGCCAAAGAATGCAGTGCTTCGCCTGGCTGTGAAGTTTTTCCCGCCTGATCCTGGTCAGTTGCAAGAAGAGTACACACGGTGAGCTCGCATGCCACACATCTGCTGTGAGTGATTCAGAGCAAGTCAGGTACCAACACTCAAAACAACACTATAGTGTCGTTCAGGAACCATTCCAGCAGCCAGAGACGCAGATGTGCAGTAGGACTTGGAAGAAGGGTTAATGGTGTTAGGATGACGCGGAGCCAGCAGACTCCAGAGCAGTTTAGATTTAGGACTGAACATGGAGTTTGTAGCAGTTGTGCCATCTGCAGAAACCACGTAATGAGAGTATGCTCTGTGGCAGTCCTTGCTAATATGTGGAACTCTGCAGGCCCTTTCTTTTGTGCTACTCCCTTTAATTCAAGGTTGGTTTTTGGCAGAAATGGTTGAAAGGAAGCGTTAACAGTTGTCATCTGGTCCGTGGGGTGTGCATTTTGTATTCATACGTGTGTCCAGTGACTTTCAGCCAGCTTGCAGCCCCAGGTTGGATGCAGGTTACATAGCAGCAGCAGAATGCCTTTTAGCCTTAGTCCTGGCTGAAGCCACAGCATTGTGCTGATGTCCCAGAATCACGGGTGGTCAGCAACAAGGACAGGGAGAGAGCCCATGAGCTCAGCCTCTGCTCCACAGGGAGCGGTCACACGGTGACTGAAGTGTCCTCGAGGGTGGATATAAAGCTCAACTTGACAGTGTGTCGTGTCCCTGTGGAGGGACTCACTTTGAAATCTGTGTTTCTGAAAATCATGGATAAGGAAATGTTCTCTAATTTAGAATCCTGGCATAAGTGTTAGGACTCAGACCAGAAAGTTTTGCAGTTACTTCCCTTGCCCTCATTTTTATGTACACGGTTCTTTTTATTTATTGGAAAGTGCATGTTTGTGGCAGTTTTTTTCATGTCACACTTTGTAGAGTAAAAAACATAAGTTCTCTGTCCCTGCCCACTTACCCCACTCTCCAGGTACGCACTCACACTTGAACAGGAGTCTGCCCGATGAACTGTCTGCAGTGACACAGAGACTGCAGGTCAAATGTGTTTCCCCACTGGAAAGCATGCCATGGCTGTCACCTGACTTACAGTCATTCTCAGAGTACTGTGTGTTTGAGTTATTTCCAGTTTCTCTCTGGTAAAAATGCTGCAAAGAAGCATCATTGTCTACATGTCTTTTGTAGACTCTGGGAATATTTCTGCAGAAAAGATTTGTAGAAATAGAACTGCTGAGTCTAAAGGGCATTCACATCTTAAATCTTAAAATGGTGTGGTAGATTCCCATAGCTTGTACTGTTTGCATTGTGACTTCCAGTGAGCTCAGGGAGTTCTGGTCTCCATTGCGTTCTGGCTGTAAGAACAGGACTTGGAACTTCAAACATGCTCAGTGATTACCTGATAGGATAAATGAATGTATAAATATTTTCAATTTGCCTTCTTTGTTTATATTATCATCAGTGGTGTTGCAGAGAGCCTACTTCTCAGATTCTAGTCAAGACCAAATATTATCAGTCTGTTAAAAATTTTCATAGGCATGATTTTAAGTTGTGTCTTGATTGTATGTTTCTGCTATCTCATCTAAAATTGTAACTAGTTTCATAGTGTGAGTCTGTGGTCTGCTGCAGGCAGTGTGGTGAGTGGACGTGTGGAGTGCCTGGAAGGCTGCTTTTCCAAAGCGTTTTCTGTGAGCTCTCCGAGTGTGACTAACTGCTGAATCCACATCCCTCTGACCTTTGGTTGGTGCCACTCTTTGCTGAAAGGCCTCTGTGACTGCTGCTTTCTGGGGCAGCTGTGCCTTCTCACTGTGGAGACATTGGTACCACCTTCAGAGAGCATTTGGAGCTGATCTTTCTCTTACTTTGCACTTCCTGCTAGGTACTTGTTTGCCTTGCAAGTCAAGAGAGACCTAATGGAGGAGCGCTTGACCTGTGCTGCCAGTACAGCAGCCCTGCTTGCATCTCACCTCTTGCAGGGTCAGTATCTCTGCCTCCCCCAGCCCCAGGCTCCCCTGCCAGATGCTGGTGCCAGCCATGTCATGGTGCAGCCCTGTGGAGGAGCCACACCTCGCTGCTGCTGCACACACGTGATTAACAACCCGATCCATTTGATTCTAGTGTCTTTGGGCTTGTTTGCTTGCTGTGCTGAGGATTGAACCCATGGCCTCCCACATGCTAGGCAAGTGCTCTACCACTAAGATACAGCTCTTTAATTTCAGGAGAAGGTCTAGCTAAATTACCTGGCCTTAAACTCCTGACTCAGCCTCCTGGGTCTCATTCTTGATGGCTGAGGGGTAACTTCTGTGAAGTGGAAGATGGCCTCCACCTTGAGGCTCAGACCAGAGTCCATATCTCAGCACTCTCTTGGGTAGTTCATTTATCGCTCTGTACATCCTAACAGTGTATCTTCAGTCTAGATCTAGACTATAAACCAGACTCCAGCACACCAGAACAGGGCCTCCTGGGAGCTGACCACAGTCCTCTGGGATTAGTTACACATTAACCAGGAAGGAGAAAGAAAGCAATTCTTCAGTGTCTTGCGTAAGCAGAGATGGTGCAGGAGTGTGGTGAAACAGGCATGTGCTGTATGAGGCCTCAGCAAACACCAGCTGTCAGCCTGGAGAGAGGGAGGTGCCCTCACTGCTTCTGCCATGATGGTCAGCCTCAGCCTCCTCGTATACACTCATGTTTCTGAGATATGAGTGCAACATCTTGTGTAGACAGCTTTAGGGACTTTAGGGTTAGTAGATGTGAGGGTGGTGTACAGGTCCCCTGTCCTTCCTCAGCCCCCACAGTTTACTGTGGGTTTGCCATCCTGTGCTAAGGGATTTGACTACATTACTAAACACTTTTGGAGTGAATGCTGAAGAAGACTGGGGGTGGGGGATGCACACCTATAATCCCAGTGACTCAGGAAGTTGAGGCAAGAGGGTAGCAACATGGAGGCCAGTTTCAGCAACTTAGCAAGACCCTGTCTCAAAATAAAAAAGAACTGGGGATGTAGCTCAGTGGTAAAGCATCCCTGGGTTCAATCCCCAGTACCAGAGGGAAAAAAAAACAGGAATATAGAATTTTAATAGACTTAGCATAATTTTTACCATCAATTTATGGATGTTGCATGTACAAACGCTTTGATTTATTTAAAAATTTGAATGACTGAGTTGTGTTGTCTCGTCTCAGCGGAAATAGGGGATTATGATGAGACCCTGGATCGGGAACACCTCAAGGCCCACGAGTACCTGCCCAGCCAGCAACATTCCCTGGAGAAGATCCTGGACTTCCATCGGAGGCACATGTAAGTGCTCAGGACTGGTGATGATGGCACAGTCATATGACTAAGGAGGAACCAGAAAGTGTGGTCATCAGGCAGGATTCACACAGCTGCCCCAGGGTGGCACTGCTGACACAGGGGTCACAGCCAGGCCATGTGCAGACCATGCTGGTTCAGGAAGGGCTGGTGAGGACCCCAGGGCCTAGAGGGGAGGCTAGAAGTGGAGTCTCTGCTGCATGGGAGCCGCTGCCTGCCTGAAGGAGCCTGGTGAGAAGCAGTGTGTCCATGGCCTGGCAGGAGTCGTCATGTGGGGAGCAGCCATGCCAGGGTGGAGGAGGATAGGACTGACGGTGTCCACAGCCTCACTCTGTGATTTACATTCACATAGAATGTGGGGGTGGAGGAGTGTGCTGAGCCGGGTGGGGAGGGTGTGCGAGCTCTGGCTCACGGAAGCAGGAGCTTGCCTGTGGAAGTGGTTCTGGAGCTGCCCGCAACCTGCCTGAGTGCCCTCCCTGACTCAGCACTGGTGGCTCAGTCTGAATGGCACAGAGCAAGATTCCTGCCCCTGGAGGTCTTGTGGGCCCTGCGAGATGTTGCGGGTTAGGTGCATGTTACCACTCAGTGGTTGGGGGTGCCTTTTGCTTGCCTGGCATTGTGGCAGATACTGAACACAGAATATACCCTGCAAATGAGACCACGACCAACATAACCCCTGTATGAGGGCCAGGGTCACAGGCAGAGCCTGCTCATCAGGGTGAGTGTGAAGGACCTTTGGGGAGGCTGTTTGAAGACTGGGCAGACAGCAGAGAAGGTGGCCCTCCAGGCAGAGCACCAGCCTGGAAGGAAGGGCCGGCTGGGGCGGTGCATCACTGACTCGAGCCGAGTGCCAACTGGTGTGGGTGGCAGTGGCAGCCCCCAGTGGATGGATAGGTTCAGGATGCTGGGAAGATGCTTTCATCACATAGACCCTGTGCACCTGTGCAGTGGGTGAGACCAGCCAGGGAGAGAGGACCACTTCAGCTCAGAAACGGAGAAGAGCCAGGGAGGTACCCACAGGTCACCCCTCCTTAGTCAAGAGCATGTGTTCCAGGAGAGTGGCCGCAGCACCCTGGCTGAGGGCTTACCCCCAGCCCAGAGAGGTGGACGCAGTGAGCATGGCAGTGCAGAGTGGTGACTTCATCAGTAACTAGGCTCAGAAGCCTCCTGTGGAAGGGAAGCTGGTCCGTGTGTCCCAGTGCGTACAGTGTGTCTGTGTGTGTGTCTCTGTGCTCGTGCATGCGCATGTGTTCACGTGCAGTGTGTGCTGTGGCACGTGTGTATGCATGTGTGTGTGTTTTAAGAGAGGGGGACAGTGAGAGAGAAAGAGAAAATTGACTTTTTAGCTTTTATGTGACTTTTGTTGCTCCAACACTTCATTGTGTATGTGGGCTGGGATTTGAACCCACATCTTTGCAACAAACACTGTGTTGTAAGGCAAACACTGTGACCACTGAGCCACCACTCCAGCCCCATGTGTGTCCTTTTTTTTTGTTTTTTTCCAGAGAGAGAGATCAATTTTATTTGTTTTTCATCTGATTCTGGTTTATCTGACACCCAATTATGTACATGGTGCTGGGT
The DNA here is from genome assembly GCA_004027875.1 of Aplodontia rufa. Taxonomy (NCBI): domain Eukaryota; kingdom Metazoa; phylum Chordata; class Mammalia; order Rodentia; family Aplodontiidae; genus Aplodontia; species Aplodontia rufa. The sequence continues at coordinate 221,076 of PVKS010000156.1, forward strand.
TCTAACTCGGGTCCTTGCACATGCCAGGCAAGTGCTTCAGCTGCTGAGCCACCACTCCAGCCCCCATGTTTGTCTTAAGATATGTGCTCTCAAAACTCTAGAAATCCAGGGAGAGAAGAGCGAGACATGTAATCTGCTTCTCCCAGTGATGAGCTTGAGCTCTGCACAGCGCAGGGGGCTTAGCTGTCTCTGCATGTTGACTATGCTGGTAAGTTCATTTTATCCACCACCACCATCACAAATCTGTTGTACATCCTTTATTTGTTTAAGTTATTCTTTTAATTTAGTCAGCTTGGCATCACTATGATCAGAAGATCTAACAAGAACAACATAGAGGAGGAAAAGTTTATTTTGACGCTGAGTTTCAGAGGTTCAGTCTGTGGCCAGCCAATTGCATATCGGTGGGTGGAAGAGCATGGCAGAGGGAAGCAGCTCAGGGCATGGCACCCAAGAGGAGAGAGAGCTCTGCTCACCAGGGACAAGATAGAAACCCAAGGGCATACCCCAGGTAACCTGCTTCCTCCAGCCACACCGTACTTGCCTACATTTCTGCCTTGTTAATTCATATCTGTGGATTAGCCACCAGTCAGTTCACACCTCTCATAATCTAATCATTTCACCTCTGAAAATTCTTGCATTGTTTCACAGATGAGCTTTTGGGGGATGCTTCATAGTTTAGCCATAACATTCTGCCTTGGCCCCCAGTAGGTCATGCCCATCTCACAGTACAAAATACATTTAGAACCAGGAACGGTGGCCCACGCCTGTAATCCCAGTGGCTCAGGAGGCTGAAGCAGGAAGATTGAAAGTTCAAAACTGGCCTCAGCAACTTAGGCCCTGAACAGCTTAGCGAGACCCTGTCTCAAAGTGTTTTTTTATAAAAAGGGGCAAGAATAGTGGCTCAGCGGATAAGCACCTCTGAGTTCAATCTCTGATACACACACACAAAATACATTTAGACCATTCTAAGAGTCCCCATAGTCTTAATAGTTCCAGCATTGCCCAAAAATCCAAGTCCAAAATCTCATCTGAGATTCAAGGCAAACTCTTGTGTTTTCCTCTGTAAAGATAAAAACATATATTTTTGATATTGGCATAGAGTAAACATTTCCATTCCCCAAGGAGAAATAGGAATAGAAAGAAGGGATGGAACCAAAGCAAGACTGGAATCCAGCTGGGCAAACAAGTCCTGTGCTCCGTGTCCAGCATCTGGGGCACGTGGCATCGTGATGCTCTCCACAGAGGGCCTGCGTAGCTCTGTCCCTGTGCTCCGCATCCAGCATCTGTGGCACGTGGCATCGTGATGCTCTCCACAGAGGGCCTACGTAGCTCTGTCCCTGTGCTCCGCATCCAGCATCTGTGGCACGTGGCATCGTGATGCTCTCCACAGAGGGCCTACGTAGCTCTGTCCCTGTGCTCCGTGTCCAGCATCTGGGGCATGTGGCATCGTGATGCTCTCCACAGAGGGCCTGCGTGGCTCTGTCCCTCTGCTCCGTGTCCAGCATCTGTGGCACGTGGCACGTGGCATCATGATGCTCTCCACAGAGGGCCTACGTGGCTCTGTCCCTCTGCTCCGTGTCCAGCATCTGGGGCACGTGGCATCGTGATGCTCTCCACAGAGGGCCTGCGTAGCTCTGTCCCTATGCTCCGTGCCTAGCATCTGGGGCATGTGGCATGGTGATGCTCTCCACAAAGGGAGTTGTACAATTGTATAATTATAAAAGTAGTAACAATATGATATATCACCCACACCCCAGTCTCTTGACTCTTTTTTCCCCCGTAAAAGATATAAATGATTGTGTGTATGTGCACATGCGCGTGTGTGTGTGTATGATTGTGCATTTTCCAGAATTAAATGACTACACAAATATTATTTGGCTTCTTGGAAGAGTAAAGGTTCCTCCCTTTTGTTCCTCCCTCTGCCCCCTCCCCCATATCTATGGCTCCCTAGATTGTGTGGCTTGGACTTTGGTGAGTAGTACATGAGCTTGACCTTTCACCCAAACTCTTAATAAGCCAGCAATGTCTTCAGTGATGGTTGCCGTGATACACCTCGTCCTTCTTGAGCTCCCTGTAAGGCTGAGGACAGTCATGGCGGGCAAGGGAGCTGTGTCTAGCTGCGAGTGTGTTGTGCTGCTTTGTCCCTGGGTGGACGCAGGGCAAGCACAAGGCCCTCCCCCTTGGCCGTGTGTTCTTATTCTCTGGTATGTTGTGGCTCTGTGAGAAATGTGGTGTCTTACTGATGCCCCCACCATTCTTCCTTACAGTGGCCAGACACCTGCCGAATCAGATTTCCAGGTGCTCGAAATTGCTCGCAAGTTGGAGATGTATGGCATAAGATTCTACCCAGCTTCCGACAGGGAGGGGACCAAGATCAGCCTGGCAGTTTCCCACATGGGTGTCCTCGTGTTCCAGGTAGGTGGAGGGGACAAGGAGGGCAGAGGGCGATGGTGTCTCTGACATGTTGGTTGTAGATTTTTGTTCTCGTGAGCAAGGTATTTGATTGGAAGGGGAGCTTGGGTATTGCTTGAGCGGCTTCTTACCCAGGTAAAGGTGCGTTCCTGCCCTCCCTCCCTCCCTCCCTCCCTGCCACAGTCATCCTGTTGGACCAAAGCTCACCCCCTTACATACTGAACTGCAACTCTGGCTCCCCCATGAGGATGCAGGAGCTCTCAGTGGGACACCCTGGAGTACTGTATCTGAAAACAGGCCAGGTTTCGTTTCATCTGTGTGAAGAGCAGTCATAGGCAGAGCAGCTGCTCCCCGTGCTTCAAGAGAGCCAGGGTCTCCTCGCCATGGTGGGCAGGACAGAGAAGAGGTGACCCCCTGAAAGTGCTCAGGGAAGCCTGCAGAGTGGCCTTCCATATCTCAGCCCCCTGGAGTGTGGGCCAAGCCGAGGCTTGCAAATGGGAGGCCAGAAAGTCTAGCCAGCCTGACAGGGAGCCCTGCGGCTGTTGATGCCAGGTCTGTGAACAGCAGCCACTAGGCTCGCCGCCTCTCCTGTTAAAGACCACTAGGAGCACTTCCAGCCTGCGGGACAGCTGTGGACCCCTCGTGGCCTGCCCCATGGAAACCAATGCTTGGCCTTCCTGTTCTGTGGCCCAGCTGCCCTGCCTGCACTCTCAGCCTGGCCTGGTTTTTTTCTTTGTCTGTCTTTCCTTTTTTCTTTTTTTGACCTTAACAGTACTGGTGATCATACCCAGGCTTTGTGCTTGCTAGACAAGCTTTCTACCACTGAGCTACTTCCCCAGCTCTTGCAATTTTTTGAGATAGGGCCTCACTGAATTGCCCAGGCTGACCTAAAACTTGTGCTCCTCCTGCCTCAGGCTCCCAAGTTGCATGCACAGTGGTTTCTGAAGCATTTGAGAACAAGTAGCATGCATCTTTCCCTCTCCAGTGTGTGCTGTTAAGAACATGGTGTTCCTGTAGGTCCCCACGATGTGACTGTCACCCATGCACCACTGATGTGTGCAGCTCTTCTGTCTGACGCACTATTTGCATTCCGGTGTGCCAGCCGGCCTGTAGTGTCCTGTGCTTTTGTTCTCCCCAGAACAGGATCCAGCCTCAGGCCAGGAGGGGCATTCTATCCCTGGTGTCTCACTTCCATGGCCTTTCCTTGTTCTAGCTCCTTTTTATTTGTAATAGTGTGCTCCTCCTCCTGGCTTGTTGGATGAGTCCCTGTGCTGAGAGTCGAGCGGTCTGTTCCAAATGGACCCTGGGAGGTGCCCTTGTTTCCTGGGGCATCACACCTTTGAGTACACGTGGCCACCTTGCTCCCTGAGGTGATACCTGGGCCCTCTGTGTGGTCTTTCCACTGGGGCATTGCTGGGTTGTCTCTTCCAATTGATAAGCAATCCTGGAGGGGCGTTTAACAACCACGTAGATATCAGCCTTCTTGAGCTGGCATCGCTGAGCACGCCCAGTTAGGGATCAGCAGACACAACGGCTGAACAGCTGAAGAAAGTCCCTCTCCTGGGAATCATGCACCAGGTTCATTCAGAAGCAGCTGGATTGGTAGCAGGGATAGGAGAGACAGACAGGTGGAACCTTCTGCAGCACTGCTCTCTGAGCGTTTGCAGGACGGGAGAGCTGCTTCATTGTGTGCTCCTGAGAAGGACCACTCCCTTTCTAGAAGTATGAAACTTGTGTTATGATTTTCCATTCTGGCCTTGTTAATCACAGCAAGATCGTGGGAACTTACCCTAGGAGCTGGCTAAATAAACAGTGAGTGCTCACATCTTGGGATGCTGGGTGTCTACACAGTCAGCAGGCTCTCCAATGCCCACAGGTGGAACTTGCTCAAGTCCCTCACCTGTGGAGGGAGGATCAGAACTCTGCTTGCAGGAGGAGGAAGGGGTCACACCTGCTGCGTTCCACACAGCATCCTGGAAACTGCTCATAGGCATGGGGACAGAAGTTAGAGGTGTCTTCTATCAGTGTGCCACTGTGCTACATTTCCAGAAAACTCACGGAAGTCTGAGAATAGGAGCTGGATGGTATGCTACAGGTGAAATGCTTACAAATTGAGAAATAGGTAGCAGAAGTGACAATGTTGGCAGGAGAATGATCAAGAGATAAAGCTGTGGCCACAGGCAGAATAAACAAAAGGAAAACAGTTGCAGAGAAGTAAAGAAAATGAGAGAGCACCGGGAGTTCTGCTGCAGGGCCGAGGCAGCCGGGAAGCCCCCTGTGCCTGAGTCACCCTGAACAATGTTGGCCACAGGGAGCTTCCAGGAGGAGAGAGAGGGAAGAAGGCAGGGCAACTCTGCACCCTAGCCCTCGGGGTCCTGCCCAGCATGACTTCCATGCAGAGAGAAATAAAGACTTTCCAGACACAAGCGTTTTCAAAACCTTGACTCTTGCACACCCTTGTGACGGACTCTGCTGGAGGAGAGAACAGAGTCTGAGGAAGTGGGCCCCAGGCGAAAGACAGGAAGGAGAGGCCCGGGCTGCACCCAGGTGGGGAGAACCCCTGCCAGCGTGTCCAGTGTTTGAGCAGAAGGCCACTTCAGAAGGGTGTGTTATAAATGAAATCAAACACATGCTTGGGGTGGGTGAACAAGACAGAAAGTTTACTTTGACTGAAGGGTGAAAGAATGCACCCCCAGCAAGGAAACGAGGGGTTTTTAATTCTGACCTGACGCAGTACTGCCCTTCGCTCTAATGGAGGAGCTCAGGTGCACAGTCCATGGGATTGGCTGTGATTAGATGGAGGCAGGTGCAAAGAGGAAGCAGATGGGGACTGGGAGAGAGTGGGGGTGGGGGTCACCACACATGTGGTGAGGGTCGTAGTGATTCAGCAAAGTTCGCCGAAGGATGGGTGGGTGCCGGAAGGGGTCCTTGGAAAGAGGTGGGCGTACACAGGTGGGACACAGATGAGGGAGTTGCTATCTTCAAGGGGGAGGGGGATCTAAATTGGAGGTAGTGGGTTATATATCACAATCTTGCAAGTTTGACAGAAAAAACATACATCTTACAGGTGAGGAAACTGTTGCACAATGGGAGCATTAGACAGGAAGTCTGGGCTGACTTAGTGATAGATACATATAGAATTGGATAAAAAGAAAAACTGAGGGCTGGAGTGGTGTCTCAGTGGTTGGAGCACTTGCCTGGCGTGTGAGGACCTAGGTTTGAACCTCAGCACCACATACACAACTAAGTGTCAGAGAAACAAAGGCCAGATTTTAAAAAAAATTGATATTCTCTTCCCCCCCCCTTTAAAAAATTTACTAGAAATTGGGGACAGTGGGGGAGGGGTGGCTTGAGGCAGTGGTGGCTGCAGCTGTCCAGGAGGCATAGCCTCAGCGTGGGAGACCTGTTCATGGTCTTCAACACTGCTGTTGTTAACTGCAGATGATGGGAGGTGAGGGGCAGTAGCGGGGCTGAGCAGCAGGGCCTGCAGCTGGAGCAGGCTACTCCTGCACCACAGCTCTGTTTCCTCTTTGCAGTTGCTGTTGGCTTCCTGCCCTGGATAACAGGGGCTGGAGTGCAAGCCACAGGGCTCAGCATCCTGCCACTGACTGGTTGCTGTGACAGTGCAGGTGGCACATGTGGAGGCTCCTTTTGATGAGGGGTAGTGGTTAAGACCTGAGATAAGAGGGCTGGAGTGGTGGCTCAGTGGTTACAGCACTTGCCTTGCATGCATGAGTCTGCAGGTTCGAACCCCAGGTGTCAGAGCAACAAAAGCCACATGAAAAACTAAATAAAACTGATCCTGATCTCTCTCTCTCTCTCTCTCTCTCTCTCTCTCTCTCTTTCTCGCTGTCCATCTCTCTTAAAAAATAAAATAAAAATAAAAAAGACCTGAGATAGATCCAGGTGTGATGGTGCACACCTGTAATCTCAGCAACTCAGGAGGCTGAGGCAGGAGGATCAGAAGTTCAAGGCCAGCCTGAGCAATTTAGCAAGGCCCTGTTTCAAAATAAAAAGTAGCAAGGGCTGGAGATGTGGCTCAGTGGTTGAGTGCCTCTGGATTCAATCCCTAGTACAAAAACAGGCCCTGAGATACAGTGCCCCTTCTATTTTGACCAGAAGGGGCAGTGCAGGCACAAGCAGCAGCCAGAAGCCTTTGTGCACAGCTTGCTGCTGCCCTTTTTTGCATGGCCCCGGCAGAGCTGCTGCTGCTTCTTCCTCAGCTGCTGTGACTTTTTCAGACTTTGCCCAGAGTACATAAGTGTGGATAGCTGGGCTTTTGTGTTTGTTTTGTTCCCTGTCATTTATGGCTTTCACTTTGTTTTTAGAACACAGTTTAGGAGAGGAGCTTTGGAAATGAATATAGTCACAAATCCTCCAGGGTATACTTCGAGTAGAACCTAGAGTTGTACTCTACTGCATGTTTGGATGGTCTTTTGGGAGCTAAGGTGCTTCAGTTTCATTTAAACCTTAAATCTTAGCCAGGCCTGGTGGTACACACCTGTAATCCCAGTAGCTCAGGAGAATTGCAGGTTCAAAGCCAGTCTCAGCAACTTATAAGCAAGTTAGCCAGACCCTGTCTCAAAATTAAAACAATAAATAAAACATTTTAAAAAACAGGCTGGGGATGTGGCTCAGTTGTTAATCACCTCTGGGTTCAATCCCTGGTAACACTCCCCCCCCCCAAAAAAAAGAAAAATAAATCTTGGCTTTGAGGACATCAGGTATAATTCATATACCATGAAACTCAGTTTCAAAGTGTACAATTCACTTTGGTTTTAGAGTATACACAGAGTTATGTAAACATCCCCACGTCTGATTCCAGAATATGTTCGTCACCTCAAGAACAAATCCCCAGAGTCAGGTGCAGTGTCACATACCTGTGATCCTACCTGGGAGGCCAAGGCAAATCTCAGGTCTTTCTCAAAATCAGAAGGGCTGGGGGAGCAGGTCAGTGGCAGAGGACTTGCCTAGCATGTGACAGGCTGTGGACTCTGTGCCAGCAGTGGAACAAAGAACTCAGAAGCCTGTCCCAGTTAGCCCTCACCAGCCCAGTTCCCCCTGCCCTCTCCCAGCCAGAGAGGCTGTTGTCAGAGGGCTCACAGGTCAAGTCGCACATGTGGCTTTCTGTGTCTGCTTGCTTTCTCTTGCTCCCAGGTTCTTCTCGGAGAGGTGTGTACTATCTCTTGTGCAGCTGATGGGTTTTAACTGTTGAGTTGTCAGTGAAGGACCCATACATTTTACTTTACTGCCTCCCTAAGAGGAAAAGCTAAGATGCTGGTAATGTGTACAGCATCATTCAAGTCTTATTCCGTGCTACATAGTTCACCAGAAACAACCACAGCACAAGAGCTCCTGTGCCGCCTCTTGCTGCACTCTTCTATCCCCACTCAGTGTGGCTGAGGACCCTTGGCCCAGCTCTTCTGTCCCCACTCAGTGTGGCTGTGGACCCTTGGCCCAGCTCTTCTGTCCCCACTCAGTGTGGCTGAGGACCCTTGGCCCTGCCTGCTTTTTCACCCCCACTCAGTGTGGCTGTGGACCCATGGCCCCACTCTTCTGCACCCACTCAGTGTGGCTGCAGACCATGGCTCTGCTCTTCTGCACCCACTCAGTGTGGCTGTGGACCAATGGCCCTGCTTTTTCACCCCCACTCAGTGTGTCTGTGGACCCATGGCCCCACTCTTCTGCACCCACTCAGTGTGGCTGTGGACCCATGGCCCTGCTTTTTCACCCCCACTCAGTGTGTCTGTGGACCCATGGCTCTGCTCGTCTATCCCCACTCAGTGTGGCTGTGGACCCTTGGCCCAGCTCTTCTGTCCTCACTCCGTGTGGCTGTGGACTCAGCCCGCTCTTCTGCACCCACTCAGTGTGGCTGTGGACCCTTGGCCCAGCTCTTCTGTCCCCATTCAGTGTGGCTGAGGACCCTTGGCCCTGCTTTTTCACCCCCACTCAGTGTGTCTGTGGACCCATGGCCCCACTCTTCTGCCCCCACTCAGTGTGGCTGTTAATCCAGCTTTTCTGCCCTGCTCAGTGTGGCTGTGGACCCATGATCTAGATCACCCTTCTGCCCTAACGGCCCCAGTTCTGACACTGTGATGTGCTGCTATCACCCCGTCCTCTGTGCTGATCTGCAGGTCATCCCATGTGTGTCCTGGCAGCACCTAAATGGGCTGTGATGTCATTCCTCAAATGTGTTCTTTTTGAGCGCTGGTTGGCTCGTGCAGCAAGGCCCCCAGGTCACTCTGGTCTCTGCCAGCCATCCTCCAAGGAGAATGCTGGTAGGTGGCCAAGATCCAGGTGCAGTGACCTCTGCTCTCCCTTTGTCCCAGTCCCACTCATGTGCACCTGCTCTCGTCAATTTGTCTCTGCACCCACCTCCTTACAGGGAGGTCAGGAGTCCCCTCATCAGCTCCTATGCCAGTCCAGGGTCTGAGTCTATTCCAGTCTTTCCCCAGTCAAGTTGGCAAGAAGTCCAACTCTGCTTCAGCCCTGGCTGACACCACCACAGTCCTTTACCTGCCCTTTCCCTGGCAGGGGTGGATTTTAAAACATGTCATATTACCATCAATTTGTAGAAATTGTAATAAGACCTTATGAGAGCAATCAAGCCATCTTCCTAACACAGACGCGTTATGTTGCTTGCTGACATTTTAATTCAGTTGTTGCAGGTGGAGTGGTGGCATGACACAGGGTTGCTCTGCTGTTGAAGGTGCATCCTGGGAGATCTCTGATGTGTGAGGAGGCATGTGGCTTAGATCACAAATGTGCCTCTACCGCTCTCTCTCTGGTTTTTAGGGCATCACCAAAATCAACACCTTCAATTGGTCCAAGGTCCGCAAACTAAGCTTCAAGAGGAAGAGGTTTCTTATCAAGCTCCACCCAGAGGTCCATGTAAGTATCCTGAGCACTGTTTGAATTGTGAAAGGAGTGTTCCCCTAAGCTGTCAGAGGTTAACGCCTTGTAGATCCTTTCAATAGCAAATGCACAGCTTTTCAGGGCAGGCTGGGAGGGGCCTGGAAGGAGTGAGGCCATCTGCCCAGCAGGCCATCCTGACCTCCCTGGGAAGCTTGCCGCCCACGTGATGTTAGGTGCCACAGTCAGGGTGGGCCTGACAAGGCGTGTGTCTGACAAGCCCCCAGGGCCTCCATCCCCAGGTGGCAAGGCTGAAGTACACAGTGCCCAGAGTGGGCTAGAGCCCAGCAGTCTAGCACAGGGGAACTTCTGTCCAGGAAGAATCAGAGGGCAGCCCAGCCTTCGCACCGGCCTTTCACTCAGACCTTGACTTCTGACCAGCTCTAGCTGGGGAAGCCTTAATTAGGAGATCATAGATCTCACTCAATGGAGGAAAAATCAAAGCTGAATTTATTGAAGTGATTAAAAACAGAGAAAGTAGATACCTATACAGTCCAATAGGTAGGAAAGCTCAGTACTTTGGACTGTTGAAAGTTGTTCACATCATTACATCTCTGTAAATAAAAGCAGAGTCACTGAGCCCCTGTGGGACTGAAGCTGGGGATAGTCAGCTGGAGCACACTTTGGGACACAGAAGACTCACAGCTCCTGGCCTGTCGGAATCAGCAGCAAATGGGAGGGCATCTTCAGGGTTCAGGTTCATTGCTGGTGTGGGTCGAAGGAGCAACTTGCTGCTCGCTGTTCAGTACTCTTCTGGGTGGGCAAGGTAGTGCATGCCTGTACTGCAGCAACTCGGGAGGCTGAGGCAGCAGTCTCTCAGATTAAGGCCATGCTGTGCAACTTAGCAAGTCCCTGTCTCAGGAGAATGTTTAGAAAGGGCTGGAGAGATAGCTCAGTGGTAGAACACTTAGTGCCTAGCATCCGTTAGGCCCTGGATTCAATCCTCAGCACTGGGACCAAAAAAAAAGATTTCTGTGGATGAAAGGAAGATAGGAGTCCTAGACACATACAAAATGCAAATAAAAGACCATTCTTTCCTCTGTTGTGCACAAAAGTGTTTCTCACATCTATTCTGAGAAGGTCGACAAAAAAGATGGCTACTTGCTCAACTTAGCAAAGCTTTTTTTTAATAAAATCAATTTGTATTTTTTTCACCTGGTTTTTGTTTTTCCTTCATTTGTTGTGTATGTGGTGCTGGGGATCACACCATGCATGCCAGGCAAGCACTCTACCACTGAGCCTCCTCTCTAGCCCCACAGAGCATGACATTTCAAAGCACAAAGCCTTGTTTGTATCTGTACTTGGTGAAGTTATGTTTTATATCCTTAAGAACCTAGATTTTTAAGACTAAATAGAGGAAGTATTATGGTGTTTATGGACAGTGATTTGGCGATACATTTATCAGAAGCTTGGAAAAACTGTGGTATCCGCCAGGTGCGGTGGTGCACAACTATAATCCCAGTGATTTGGGAGGCAGAGGCAGGAGGATCATAAGTTCAAAGTCAGCCTCAGCAACTTAGCCCTTTATAAATCAGGCTGGGGATGTGGCTCTGTGGCCAAGCACCCCTGGGTTCAATCCCTAGCACCAGCATTTGGTTTCTGGCCTGTACCCCAAGGTGCAGCTGTAAAGGAGGAGGCAACAGTTTCCTCAGGACCTCCCTTGTCTCAGACCCCAGCGCCTGCACTCTGCAGTGGGAGGAGGGTTGTTCTTGGGAAGCTGACAGTGGAGAGAAGGTGCAGAGCTGTGCACTACAGCTTTCTTCTCTTGATCATGACAGTGAATCAGAAACCTTCATACTCAATTTTTTAGGAAAAAGCTTCCTTGTTTTTAATTTTGGAACTGCCTTATGTGTGATCTTCTTCCTAAATCTACCCTCCTTGAACCTTTGTTTTGCTTCCAGGACTCCTACCAGGACACATTAGAATTCCTACTGGGTAGCAGAGATGAGTGTAAGAGCTTCTGGAAGATCTGTGTGGAGTACCACACCTTTTTCAGACTTCTTGATCAGCCTAAGCCAAAGGCAAAAGCTGTCTTGTTCAGCCGGGGCTCCTCCTTCAGATACAGGTAGGGCTGCCCAGGGCTACAGGGGTGGCTGACGCTCGGGCAAGAGGGAGGGCATGGGCTTGGCAGAGAGCCATGTGCAGTGACCTCATGAGAGATCACTGCAAGAAGCATGTCAAGCAGAACAGTGAGCACTTGCCCAGCATGTCCATGGCCCTGGGTTCCATCCCCAGGACCACAGAGCAACTCTGCCTAGAAAACCTGTTCACTTGTTACATAGCGTGGCTTCAGAATATGAGAGACGATGACCCCTATGAATTCCTGTTGGTCTTCTTTAAAAGCCTGAACCTTTATTCACAGTGGAAGAACTCAGAAACAGCTAGTAGAGTACGTCAAAGACGGCGGGGTGAAGAGAATTCCATATGAAAGGTAAGCCCTGCAGTGTTTCTGGATATTAAATGTGTGCTTTTAAAACTCACATTTCTGATCTTTACTCAAAAGTCATGTCAGATTAATAAATAAGATATTTTTTATTTAAAAGAGAAAGAGATAGAGAGAATAAATTTTATTTAGTTTTTCACATGGTTTTCATTGCTTAGACACTTTGTTGTGTACATGGTGCTAGGGTTCGAACCCATGTCCTTGCGCAGCTTTTGCGCATGCCAAGCAAGTGCTGTAACTGCTGAGCCACTGCTCCAGCCCCAATAATGTATTTTTAAAAATTTTTTAGTTGTAGATGGACAGAATACCTTTATTCATTTATTTATTTGTTTATTTTCATGTGGTGCTAAGAATCAAACCCAGGGCCTCCTACATGCTAAGCAAGCACTCTGCCACTGAGGTACAACCCCAGCCCCCATGAATATGTATATTGATAATTGATTTCTCTTTCAATTTTTGTAAGAAAGCAGCTTTGTAATTCATATAGCTATGATATTTATATATACACACATACACACACACACACTCACACACGTGCGCGCATGCATAACGTACATACACACCCACACAGATATTACTTGTTGGTTTCTAGCCTGCATAGCTTAGTTAATACATAATGCTTTTACTTAGTGTGGTGATTTTCAGTCTGAAATTCCATGTGAGATTTTTCCAGGAGTGTGGGTATACAGGCTCACCTCTGGGGGGTTCATTCTTTTGTTTAATTCACATTTCCTGTTATCCTGCCCATTTCTTGTTAGATGCCCTGTCTAAGCCCCATTCATTTGAGTCTGTCTGTTTGTGTGTCTGTCTGTGCTGGGGGTTGAACCAGGGCCTTGCACATGCCAGATAAGTGCTTCCCCATCAAGCTGCATGCCCTGTGTGTGCTGCGCTCCTGCTGCAGGAGGAGCAGGGCTGGGAAGAAGGAGGAGGTGCCACTCATGGCCTGCTGTGTTTTGCAGACGGTACAGCAAGACCCGCATGTCTGTCCGTGCTCTGACTGCTGACCTGCCAAAACAGGTTAGTCTTTTCTGCCGCAGCCTTAGGTGATACTGATCACCTTCGCTCTTCTGGAAAATGGTCTGTTGTAACAAGAGTCTCAGAGTTGGGCACATCATTCAGGGCTGAGTGCACCAGGGCTGTGCTGCTCCCCACAGGGTCCTGAGGAGCCTGGCCAGCCAACCTCCTGGCCACAGTGTCACATGCTTGTGTGAGAGCAAAGATGCGCAGACACCTCATGGCAGGACAGTTGGCTGGACCGTCCCAAGGCTGTGCGCACAGGAGCTCTCAGTCCCTCTGCTGGTGCTAACCTTGTGCTGGCCACTCGGCCATTCTGAATGGAGTCTCTAGTGACTCCAGGTGCACCGCATGTCTCCAGCCCTTCTCTAATGCATCTTTGCGTCAGCTCTTTTGGCTCTTCCAGGTGTCTCCCGTCTGCAAACTCCTAATAAATCAGTCAGATTTAAAAGAGAATGTTTTTAATTGTTCTTTCACAAAGTTCAAATTTAATTTAAAAGTATGAATACTCCAAAAAATTACATTTAAGCTTTTGATTCTTATATTGTATTTTAAAAGCAACAGAGAATGCTGACTGTGGTTGAATGACTAAGAAAGTTGGCATGGTAGACACTGATGAACCATGATCTGCTGTTGAGTGACTAAAGGTGAATTGCTGTATGGCATAGCTTGTGTCCCATGTTGCATTGCACACAGACCTGTGTTAGTTGGTGTCCCCCGAGGATGTGCATGTGTGCAGAGGGGTGTGTGAGGATGTGTGTGTGTGCAGAGGGGTGTGTAAGGATGTGTGTATAAACAGAGGGGTGTGAGGGTGTGCATGTGTACAGAGGGGTGTGTAAGGATGTGCATGTGTGCAGACGGGTGTGTGAGGGTGTGTGTGTATAGACAGGGGTGTGAAGATGTGCATGTGTACAAACAGAGGTGTGCAGATGTGCATGAGGGCAGATGGGTGTGTGCGGATGTGCGTGTGTACAGAGGGGAGTGTGAGGATGTGCATGTATACAGACACGGGTGTGTGAGGATGTGTGTGTGTGTAGACGGGTGTGTGAGGATGTGTGTGTATAGACAGGGGTGTGTGAGGATGTGCACATATACAGATGGCTGTGTGAGAATGTGCATGTGTACAGACGGGTGTGTAAGGATGTGTGTATAAACAGAGGGGTGTGAGTGTGTACATGTGTACAGAGGGGCGTGTGAGGATTGCATGTGTACAGATAGGTGTGTAAGGATGTGTGTGTGTACAGACAGGGGGTGTGAGGATGTGTGTGTGTACAGAGGGGTGTGAGGATTGCATGTATACAGATGGGTGTGTAAGGATGTGTGTGTGTACAGAGGGGTGTGTGAGGATGTGCATGTGTACAGACAGGGGTATGTAAGGGTGTGTATGTACAGACAGAGGGGTGTGTGAGGTGCTCACACACAGAAGCTGGATAGTCCCACAGAGGCGGTCTGCAAGCAGGACAGCCAGAAGAGCCACCAGCTGCTCCGTGTGAGAATCTCAAATCCCAGAACAAGAGGGACAGTGACACAGCCTTAGTGTGAGAGCAAAGGCCCTGGAGAGGCGCTGGCGAGAGTCCAAGTGGGGAGAGTGAGGAGCTGGAATCCAGAGCCCACAGGCAGTGGCAGCAGGACCTGGGCTCAAAGCCTGAGGCTCACTCCTGCCTGTCACACAGTGCTGCCCACCTTCAGGAGGGTCTCTGCCCCATCAGCTGTCCCAAGCCTCCCTCAGTCCACGCTGTCTGGGTGCTGTCCGTCCAGTCACCCTCTCAGTGGTGCATGGGGACACAGAGGAAGGGATTTTCTCAAGCATGGCTGCAGCTCAGAGACAGCACACATGAGTGACAGGAAAGTGGAGCCCTGTGACCTCAAGTGTAGGGTCCTGCGTGCCAACTGGGCTGGACACCTGTAAAGTAGTGAGTGGCCACCGTAGAGGCCAGCATGGGCTCCCCCTGCTCAGGGGCTTTCACTCACACTGGGGGCCACTCCAGAGCTTTCAGAATGCCCAAAGGCCCCTGCGCCCTGGTGCTGGCAGGATACGTGTGGGGATGGACTGAAGGGTGGCCCTACCCTGGCAGGAGCAGGTGTCTGACAGCCACAGAACCTGGACTGCAGACTTGCACTTGCTGCCTGGTACCCTGCTCTGCTGTAGGCGTTGCTGCTGAGTGGACAGTGGAGCTGTGAACCCCACCTCTCTGCTGGCCACCTCAGGTTGACATGGATGCATGCCACTCAGTGCTGTGGACTGTGGACAAGTGATGTGGGTCCACATTCACAAATGCTCTGTTCTAAAAGGGAAAGTCTGACTAGGTGCCCTTTCTGTATGAACTGTGAGACATGCATGGATGTCCTAAGCTGGGCCAGTTGGCTCTGCAGCTTCCAGGGGTGATCTGTGATTCTTTTCTTTTTATTTTGCTTTGCAGAGCATCTCAGTCACCGAGGGTGTGAGGACTTGCGCCTTCCTGTCTTCAGCAGATGCCTCCTGTTATCTGTTCCCTACCTCCCCATTGGCCCCTCCTGGCCCACCCAGTCTCAAGGACAGCAGCAGCTCCATTGCGGATGCCCAGGGTCCAGACGTCAAGCACACAACCTCCGAGAGGAGCAGCAGAGCAGCCACTGGAGGCCCCAGCATGCAGTTGGCCCACTCCCCAGGGCCCCCCGAGCTCCAGTCTGGTCCAGGTGTGGGGTTATGTCCTATTGTGAGCCACCAGGGTTCTGTCTGCCCTAAGGGCCAGAGTCCCAGCACCTTAAGCCCAGGGGCATGGAGGGCCAGTGCAGGGCTGCAAGTGGCTGGCAACAGTGCCGGCGACGGCTTTCCCGCAGGCTCTTTTGCATCCTGGCAAGAATCCCTGTGTGGCCAGCAGTGCCATAGCGCAGGCCCTGATTTCATATTGACAAACGCACAGCTCCAGGTTTCGGAGGAGTTCATAGATGATGACCCAGCAGACATCTCTTTCTTTGCTGGAGGCTCTGAGGCCTTTTCTTTCCCACACAGTTCTTTAGTTCCTCTGGAGTCCCAGGCAACTGCCCAGTGCCCGGTGTCCTCGTCCCTGTGTGGTCCAGATGTTTCCCTGCATCTAGAGTCAGCCACGTCTAGCCCAGACAGGTTCTCCACCGAGGCAGTGGACATGAGTGTAGAGGATGGCTTTGAGTTTGGAGATGGAAGCGACCTCAGCGGTGACACACACACCTCAGACACTGAGGAGCTGCTTGAGGTGAAGGCGCGAGCCTGCCTGGCACAGAGCCTGGGGCGCCCTGCTGAGACCAACTCCCTCAGTGATGCCCCTCTGCACGGCAGGCTGTCCCTGCACACAGCCAGCTCTGCCAGTCAGTCTGAGGCCAGCTCCATGGTCAACTTCCCAGCCTACTCAGTACGCTCTGAGTCCAGCTCAGCCTTCCAGTTCTCTGACATCATCGACCAGTTGGAGCAGCTCAGCTACCCACCCACAGCAGCTGAGGACTCCAGCAGCACAGACACGAGCTCGTGGGACTCCGAGGCAGAGGCCCCCCTGGACGTGAGCCTTTTCTTCAGCAACCCTTTTGCACAGACCCATGGGGAGAGAGTCCCTTTAAAGAGCTCTACTCCAGGAGAGCAGATGGATAAGAACCCATCTTGACCTCTTCATTCTCCTCTACAGGGAGACCCACCTCCCCACTGGTGTGGTCAGAGCTCAGAATCATTGGGTTTAGATATAGGAAGTGATTGACTTTATGCTAGATCATCCATTTTTTCTAATTCCTGATCTATTACATGTTTTTGAATGTCAGAGAATTAAAAGTCACTTGTAATTGTGTCCGAAGCTGCACACCCAGCTTAAAAAGACAAGCACTGCAGTCAGCCTTTCTGGAAGCTGGCAGCTTAGCCTCCCCATAGCTTTGTTTTTTGGGCATGCACTTTTTTTTTTCCAAGAGAGAGGGACAGTGAGAGAGACAGAGAAAGAGAGAAACAACTTTATTTAGTTTTTCACATGGCCTTAGTTGCTCCAACACTCAGTTGTGTACGTGGTGCTGGAGTTTGAACCCAGGTACTTGTGCTTGCCAGGCAAGCGCCAAAACTGATGAGCCACCGCTCCAGCCCTGGGCATGCACTTTGGCTTGAGTGCTGCACACTTTTTGGCACAGTTCTGATTCATGCTGATCTTCATGGACTGTGTCACACCTGTTAATGCTGCTCACAGCAACAAGGATGGAGGCTCCTGAGTGTCAGCCAGTGCACTGCATGATGCCTCCTCAGAATGCCTCTGCAGAACCCTGACTTTGGGATTGTCCAGACCAGAGGCTGTACTTAGGCTATGCAAGTGTCAGCATTCTCTTCTGTCTGCCTAAAGTGGGACATGGCCACTGCTATGGCTGCTAGTGGCCTGAGGGTCACAGCCCAGTACCACCTGCTTGGGCACTATGCCCAAGTGAGTGACTGACAGAGTTAGCATTGATGAGAACAGGAGGAGAGGGCTACAGATGTGCCTTGGTAGTGGAACCCTTGCATGCCACATGTGACACCCTGGGTTGGATCCCCAGCACTGAAAAAATACATAAGGAGCAGAAAGGGCAGAGAACACCCCTGATGCTTGGACCCTCGTTCTCCCCTGGGGTGGTTTCCATTTCATCAGCTGGCTTCCAGCACCCTATGCTAGCCCTCTCCAGTGGGTGCTGTGAGGGCACTGTTCTGCCCCAAAGCTGTGGGCCTGTCAGGTGCTGTGTGCAGGGCTCCCCAGCTCACCATGGCATAAGTGGGGGCTGCTGCTCCCAGCACAGGCTAGATGTGTCCATCAGTGGAGGCTGGGAGATCCACTGCTTTGAAGCCCAGCACCACCTGCTTGGGCACTGTGGAATCTGTCAGGTCCATGGGTGGGTGTTGTATTTTGGGTTTTTGTAGGTGGTGGTTATCTTTTCTGATCTTACCTAGTAGTGTTTAATATTTCAGGTTTTTTCCCCAACCATTCTGTGGAAACTTTCATTTCCAACGTGTGAGCCCTCTGGTTCTCTGCCTGGTTGGATTTACTGTGTTTTCACAGAGACGCTTTGCTGGCATCTCCACACTGTCTGGGCGTCTTGAGGGGTAGTTTCTCTGCCCTGGTCCATGCTGGCAGGGCACTAGGGCATCTTGAGGGGTGGTCTCTCTGCTCTGGTCTGTGCTGGTGGGGCACTAGGAGGGACCCTCCCGTTTCCCGTCAGCAGCCTCATTAGACCTGCACTGGCAGTCTGCCTTCAGCAGTCCCTGTGGCTGCCACCTGCAGGAGGCAGTGCCACCATAGCCTGCCCCTTCTGGCAGGCTGTCCTCTAGGATGCAGTTTGCCATGACAGACTGATGGCGAATGTGACACCATTGGACACTGGTCAGAACAAGGCTGTCCAGGACAGTCTGTTTCTCCTAGTGTGCCTCTGAAGATGACCTTGGGATTGTGTAGTGGCAAATTCTTCCTGGACCTTGATATTCGCAAGGGCTGTTGGTGGTCTTTCCTCTTGGGTGCTGCCTGACGAGCGTGGGGGGCAGACGCTGTCTTTCCCTTCTTCTGGAGGAAGCTAACCCTGCCACCAGACCAGGGGCTGCTCCTGGGAAGCGTGGGCTGTGGGAAGGAGGGTATCTGCCAGCAGGCCAACCCTGGGAGGCTCCGAGCAGCCCTCTCAGAGATTCTGACTGGGCCACTTCTCAGCTGCCGTTTTCTAGGCTCCTGTGAAACAGGTTTCAGCGTTGGTCTTTGTTTTCCATTCATGGAGTCTTGCTCTCTGGAGGTGATTTCCCAGATTTCTGGGAAGTTTTCAGAGTATAGGAAGTGCAGGAGGACTGTGACAGACTCCTGCTGCTTCATTAGCATTGCTGACCCTTGGCCATCCCACCCCTCTGTTCTCTTCAATGTTTTAAAGAAAACCCGTGGCTGGGAGTATAGCTCCGAGGCAGAGTGCTGGCCTGGCATGCACAGGCCCTGGAATCCCCAGTAGTGCAAACAAAAAGAGGTCAACGCCAGCTGCTGACGCCCTTCCTCACAATGCCTGTGTCTCTGGGACAGAATCCCATGCATCACCTACAATGCAGTGGTTCCTTGGCATCGGCTGATACTGAGAACTTAGTGGAAGTTGTCTGGCTGCATGCGACATCCAGAACAGACCCTCTTCTGCAGCCAGGCCAGCCTCCCTGGTGCCACAGAGACTGCTGAGTGCTGGGCCCCACCTGGCAGCACTGTGAGGGCACGACTCTCAGGCCTGCCTGGCACAGTCTGCAGAAGCTCTGAGCAGTCTGTGTGTTGCAGCTTTTGCTGCACAGCGGAGCTACCTGTTGCTACCAGCTGTGCTCACACACCCCCTGCACTGGCTCTGGCAGACTGAGCCTGAGCAGCTGCTCCTGTGGCACACCTCTCTGCCTGGCACCTTGACAGAGGTGGCATTGATGGTGAGATGTGAGAACGTCCATCCGAGTTGGGCAGTGCTTCAGAAGAGGGTGTAGCTGCTCTGCCACACTGCGTGGGTGCCGGCTCCCTGTGCACACAGACAGAAGCTCTTGGCCTGCCAGCTTCCTTGGTTACATCCAGAGCCTCAAAGTGGGACTTCGTCAGCACTCCCTTACACCGCTGCCACCAGGGGCCACGAGGCAGTTCCGTGAGGCCCCCGGGGTGGGCGCTATCACAGAAGCCTGTGTGGGGGCCCAGGTGGGGATCAAGACCCCACAGGGTCCCCTGCCATGCATGGCTACCAGCACCAGTGGCTCTCAAACCTTGAGGCCACCATAGCAGTACTCTGCCTCAGGTGAAATGGTCATTTTTATGAGTTATCAAGTCTATTTTTGTATCTAAATTTCCAAAGTGCAGATATTTTACACAAGCTAGTACATGCATGTTTCAAGTCTAATGCAGTATAGCTCCGTGTTAGCAAGACTGACTTTGCTAAAGAACCCGTGATGGTGCGATGGTGTGCCCTGTGTCCCTTTTGACCACAGTGCTGCATGTGCCCTTGGTTACCAAGGAATGCTCTGAAGTGGGGCGCGCAGTCAGGGTCCCCTGCTGGAGTCCACCATGTTTTCGTGAGCGTGAACAGGCAGTAGACACCGGAGCGCAGCGTGGGAAGCGGCGGCCTGTGGCTGAGTCTCCAGCTGTAGCTGCTTGGCTGAGGGCAACAGCTCTTCAGTCACCGTGGTGTGCACTGTGCTGTGGGGTCGACAGGCACAGGAGCCTCAACTGTCCATGATCACATGCCATTTGGGGCAGGTACGTCCATGTCTCCGCCCAGTTCATGGAACACCAGAAGCTTCCCAGACAGCAGCATCTGTATCCCCAGGGCATGGGCTCCAAGCGCTGGCACTTGCTTTAGAGGGTAATTGCTCGGGGTCACGGGTGCTGTTGCCCTCCCCCACACAGAAGCAGGAGAGGCAGCGTCTGCCCCCACACAAGCTTTTACACTCCCTCAGACAGAGAAGGAACCGGATCCTGTCACGCACCTGAAGTCACATGCTCTTTAAAGAGACACTTGTGTCGTCTGCTTTGTGGTACTTATAAAATATGTTTTTCATTGAAATTGTCATTTGTAAATTTATAGATATATACTAATTGAGAATTTTTAATTGTCTATTCAATAAAATAAGGAAATACTATGGATTTTAAAGTGGGTTTTTTAGCTTTCTCTCCCTCCAACATTGCACTTGGAGTTTTGATTTATGAGTTAAAGATCATTTCTGTGTTAAATCAGTCTTACACAGCTGTGTGTGTCCACAGCTGTGACAGTGGCTGTGGAGCCCTGGTGGGGCTCCCTGGCTCAGGTGCAGACAGTGGCGACTCCCCTGTCGCGGGCCAGCGGGGTAAGACCGTGCTGTCTCTTGGTCTTGGCACTGCTCCAGTGCCTTCTGCTCTTGCCCATGCATGGCCTGTGTGGAGGATGAGATCCACTCCCACGGTGCAGAGTGGCACAAAGACAGTGAGTGTCACCTATCATCCGCCTCAGCTAGAACCCTGTATGGTCCTGGGTGGCAGGAACAGAGCCAGTGCCTGAGTATAGCACTTGGGTCCTGGATGAGCTTTGCTCTGCTCCCATCCTAAGCT
Organism: Aplodontia rufa; assembly: GCA_004027875.1. NCBI lineage: Eukaryota > Metazoa > Chordata > Mammalia > Rodentia > Aplodontiidae > Aplodontia > Aplodontia rufa. Next base: position 241,881 of record PVKS010000156.1, read on the forward strand.
ACCCTCTTGGCTAACATGAGCTTTCTGCTGCCTCAGGGGCTGTCCACACCTCTTGTGCCCACTCATGCCTGTCCCCTTCCTAGGCAGCAGCAGCAGCAGATGCCTGGAGATAGGGCCCTTGCCTTGGCCACTCGGGTATTCATGCACAATGCTGTGGCTGTTTGCACCACACACCTCCCACAGTGGGTGGCTGCCCCGTGGCACCCAATGGGCAGAGTGGTCGGTAAGCACCTGTGGCTGCAACAGGAGCCAGCCCTCCTGGTGCCTCACGTCTGTGCCCAGCCACTCGTGGGAAGAGGGCTGTGGGCAGCACATGCTAAGAGACTGCCTAGTGGGAGCAAACTCCAGCCCCCCCAGCCTGCAGTGACTCCCACCACAGAGCAAGCTCAGATCCCTGCTGCTCCAGGTCAGCGGGTGACCCTGAAAAGTGGGTCCCTGGGGGGTGACTCAAGAGACTGCTTCAGAGCCTTCCTGAACTGTTCCGCAGCACAACTGGCCAGCCCTGCTGGTGAAGCTATTCCATCTCCATGTCTCCACGCATCTCCCTGTGAACGCCACATGCAGGCTCTGATCCATGAGTGGCCACACTCTTCTCCAGATTGGAGGTGGAAGCCATCAGTTGGGCTTTTCATTTGGTTTTGTTTTGCTTACAGAGCTGAGAATGGAGCCCAGGGCGTTGTGCACGCTAGGCAAGCGCTCTACCATTGAGCTACACCCCAACTCAAAGGAATCAGTTCTATCAGGACAAAAATGCCAAGTCCCTGGAGCACCTTCCTGTGTGCAGAAGGCCACACACCTGGTGGGAGTGCATCTGGACAGTGGCCCAAAGCCCATCTGTGCTGTCGATGAGTATGCCTGCTTCACTTCGCTTTGCTTCTTTTTGGTACCAAGGACTGAACCCAGGAGCACTTAATCACTGAGGCTCATCCCCTGCCCTTTTAATATTTCTTTTTTTTTTTTTTTTTTTTGAGAAAGAGAATCAGTTTTATTTAGCTTTTCATTTCATTACTCAGAGACTTTGTTGGGTATGTGGTGCTGGGGTTTGAACTCTTGTACTCGTGCATGCCAGGCAAGCACAGTAACCGCTGAGCCACCGCTCCAGCCCCTTAATATTTCATTTTGAGACAGGATCTCACTGTTGTGTAGGGCCCCACTCAGTTGCTGAAGCTGGCTTTGAATTTGTGATCCTCCTGCCTCAGCCTCCCAAGACGTGGGAATGACAGGTATGCGCCACTGTACCCAGTTGTTTTGCTTTTCTTGTTCTTTTTTTTTTTAAGCAACAGTACAATTTAAAGAATATGAGTATGAATATATATATATATATATATATATATATATATTTTTTTTTTTTTTTTTTTTTTTTTTTTTTTAAAGACAGAGGGAAAGAATCAACTTTATTTTTCTATCTGGCCTTTGTTTCCCTGACACTTAGTTGTATATGTGGTGCTGGGGTTCAAACCCAGGTCCTTATGCATGCCAGACAAGCACTCCAACCTCTGAGCCACCACTCCAACCCCAATTAAAGAATTTAGGAGGATATTTTGGTCTGACTTGCAGAGAAGGTGAGATTGGCCCCAGCCCCAGCATGTGCACCCTGCCTCATGACCAGAGAGGTTCCGTGATGGCAGCGAGGTCAGCCTGAGGCGTGCCTCCCGTTGAGGCTCCCAGACTCTGCTTGTCGGGGCCATCGGCTGGGCAGACCTGGGGCTCCCGTAACAAGACTCCATGACAGTGCACAGGTGGAGTAGTTTTTGTCAGTGGCCGCTTACCCAGTCCCAGAGGGGATGCCTGGCACCTCTCTGCTGGTGCTGCGCGCACTCCAGCCACCACAGCCTGAGGGAACTGGGCCACCCATTGGTCCTGCAGCTCCATGGGCTTCTCAGCATGGCCGCTCTCCCCGTGTGCAGGGAAGGAAGTGTTGGGCAAAGTTCTTCAAAGCCACACCCTCCCAGTCAGAGCAGTAGGATGTGGACCTAGGCCTGGGGGCATTGCTGGTGCACAGTGGGGCCAGGGCACAGGCTCAGGTGCTGGGAGGGTAGCAGAGGGCAGCTGGGCCAAGCCGTGGACCTGTGTGGGTGTGGTGCAGCTGCAGACTTTTGATGAGGACAGCATCTTGTTTATTCAGAACAGTAGAAAAAAAAATCGCAAGGCCTGACTGGGGCTCTCACGTGAGCAGAACCCCCAGCCCTTGAGCTGGACTGTCTGGCTGCAGACAGCCCTGAGAGCTTGGCCTGTGAGCCAAGGCCGAGACCCTCCTCCATCCCCCGCTGTCGTGTTGGATCCAGACAGAGCCTGAGCAAAGCCAGCTCCTCGGGCTTCTCTTCTGGAGCCAGCCATCCGCTCCGCAGGACAAAGCTGCTGTTGCTTGCACCTCCTGCTCTGGTTTGACCTTGAATTTTGCCGAATAGGAGCTGATTCTTCCTCCACTGCTAGGGAAATATTTTCAAGGATTGTTTATTACAGAATTTCAAAGACAGTAATTTAAAGGTCTGAAATGAAAGCAAATCTGCCTTGCTTCTTAAATCCTTCCTCCTCATCTTCCATTCCTTGGCACAGGAATCCACGCAACAGGCAGCACAGCAGTCAAACACCGCTTTTGTAAGTGGTGCTTCACATATCATCAGGTGGATGTTGAGGAGGTGTCGGAAACAGTGTCACCAGGAAAGCCACCTGCTGAAGACAGTCCTGCCTTGCAGCCCGCAGCTTTGAAAGCATGGCAGGCCTTTTCTCCCCAGAGCAGCCTGCAGCACGGCCCACGGGGAGCCCCAGTGGAAGCAGGGTACTCCATCCCCGCAGCTGCCCCTGCCTCTCAACTGCAAATAGCTGACTCCTGGAAATTAAGAATCCCTCATCTACAAATGAACTGGGCAGGCAGGGAATTCCAGAGCCATGTGGGACAAGTTCTATCACCCAAACAACACTGACTTTCTGGCTGCTTGCTAGTGGTGGACACTGGATGTGGGGTCTGTCCTGTCAGTCAAGGCTCAGTATATCCTGTGGCACCTAAAATGGTCCTTGGCATTTTATAGTCCTTACGATGCCTTTCAGCTGTGCTTTTGAGGGTGTGTTCCTGATGCACTGGAAAGCACCTGCCAGTCTGTGATCCCTGGCACCGTGTTCTCGCTTAGTGCTGTGGGTGGTGCCGTCCCATGCAGACAGGGCTGGAGGCCTGTGGTGTACACACTGCAGCTGCCGCCTGGTCAGGCATCTCCCCACGTGCTGGCTGGCTTCATGGTGTAGGGGCCATTCTGTGCAATTTGAAGTAGGTGTGATCTATACAGGTTGCCAAACTTGACAATTTTTTTAAAATGTTGAATGCCACTAAATTTTGAGTTGCCAACTTTTGTGAAATAGAAAGTTTTTTTGTGTGTTGTTTGTTTGTTTGTTTAAAGAGAGAGGGACAGTGAGAGAGAGAGAAACAATTTTATTTAGTTTCTCATGTGGCTTTCATTGCTCAGACACTCGTTGTGTACACGGTGTTGGGGTTTGAACTCGCGTCCTTGCACATGCCAGGCAAGCATCATAACCACTGAGCCACCACTCCAGCCCAAATAGAAAGTTTTTTGATGATGATATCAAGTGATAACTGAGTCTTCCCAGAACCCCACGTGGTTCATTCCAGATGAGCAGTCTATTGCACTGGGAGCCCTTCCGTGAGATGTCTAGTAAAGGGCTCTTTATCAGGAATTGCATTTTCTCTTTGATGGCCATTTTCCCACACTGGCCATGCCCACCCCAACCCCAGCAAGATCAGAAAGCACAGTCTCATGGCCCTCCATGGTGATACCACATCCACCTTTGCAAAGCTGAACTGTCCACAGGAGCATAAGAGATTGCAGCTCTGCAGGTGAGGCACTGTTCAAGAGTAAAGTGGCTTTGACTTGTTTTTTCGTGGTACTGGGGACTGAACCCAGGGGCACTTAAACACTGAGCCACATCCCTGGCCCTTGTTATTTTTTATTTTGAGACAGTGTCTCACCAAGTTGCTAAGGCTGGCCTAGAACTTGGGATCAGATCCTCTTGCCTCAGTCTCCCAAGCCACTGGGAGATGTATACCTCCATGCCCATCAGCTTTGGTTTATGTTCATAGCTGATGGTTGTAAAATACCAGGGCTATTACACTGTGAATAAAACGGTCATAAAGAGCAAATAGATATTAGTAGCTTCCAGAGGTTTCTTTGAATTGAGATTATATGAAAGGACCTCATTGTGAATTCTGGCTTATTAGGACAAAGAAGATTTTGAAGCACCAATCCTAAATAGTGCCTCTTTGACCTGGCCCATACTTGAGGGAGCACGAGCAGTCAGTTCCACTTGGACCCCTTAGAAGTGACAGATGAAGCATGGCCGGGGAGGGTAGGAATTTCACGTCATGGAGGTGGAGGTAGTTCAGCATAACAAACGTTCTAATAAAGGTTATCAGTGATTCCATGTAGTGTCATGGTCCAGGCTTTGTGTCGATGAGTGTTTCCTCAAGTGTGAGGAGTTGCTGAGTGAAGTCCTGCTGCCAGCAGTGGGTGAGGGCCCCCTGTGGGACCTCAGACTGCAGGTGAGGTCATCACAGCTCACCGAACCTGTCAATGTGAAAACAAGGCCTTCTCTCTCCACCTGCCTGCCCCGGGCTCTGCCTGCCAGCAGTGGGGACAGCTGTCCTGCCCTGCTTGGTTACATGTTCCAGGCTAAATAAACCGGGCTTCGGCTTTGCAGACATCACTTGATAACTGCCCAGGGCCAATGACTGAACGCAGGCTTTGCAGCCAGTGTGCTGGGAGGAGGCCGAGGTGCAGCCTCCTGGACCCTTCTGGACCCAAGATTCAGTCTGAGGCTTCTCGTCAGCATCTGTGAGCACATTTTGTCAACACAATGATCCAATGATCCCTGGTTGCAGAGGCAGATCCCCTATGGTAGTCTTTAAACAGCATTTAAATTTCTCCTGTAACCTCCTGTGTAAAAGATGTTTGTAGCCAGGCACATGTGGCTCACGTCTGTAATCCCAGCAATTTGGGAGGCTGAGGTGGGAGGATCACAAGTTCAAAGCCAGCCTGGGTAACTTGGCGAGACCCAGTCTCAACAATTTTTTCTCAAAAAAAAATTTTTTAAGAGTAATTTGGCACTTAATAGTGACTGATTTCCCACAGAAAAACATTAGAAATGAAGCTTTGAGAATTAAAACCAAAAATGAGCTCTTTTAACACTGTCTGATGAAGCCATCCATCAGCAGCCTCCCTGGAGCAGGGCTGAAGGCAGGCACCCCTATTCAGAAGCATAGTTAAGGGATGGTGGGAGTTCTAGTTACTTTATTGGGTATAATTCTCCAAAAAACTCCTCATTAATTAAAACCCCAGAAACCGGAGGCAGCCTCATGGTGAAACAAGTCTACAGGACCCTGTTGGGGTCCTCGGGCCCACCTGGCTGGCAGGGCTTCTGGCTGTGGGCTGTGGGCTGGCCGCCTCCCAAGGGTCCTCTCATGCTGTGGTTTTTATGACGTGTGTTTTGTCATAGTCCTGACATCTAAAGGAGAACGGGTGTTGGGGGGCTGAAGCGTTCTGGAGCCGACAGTAGGCGGAACGACCCGATTTAGCTGGACGTTCTGCTCGGAAGGGGCCAAGCAGGACGGACGGCGGCCGGGAAAGAAAACTCAGACACACGTGGATGGCGGCTTAAAACTATCCTACTTTATTCTTCCCGCACATCAGTAGATATATCGAGAACAGGCTACTAAGGAACCAATAGTGAATTGGTAAGCTAGCTTATTTCAGCCAA
>PVKS010000157.1:0-32500 GCA_004027875.1 Aplodontia rufa
GAGTCAGACAGGCTGAGAACTGAAGTTCAAATCCTAACTCCATCACCTGCTAAATAGATTAGCCTTAATTTTCTCCTCTGTAAAATGGTGATAATAATATTTACTTTATATGGCTGTACTGAATATTTACTTTGTATCAATAAATGATGACTGCTATTTGTCTAGGCTGACGGCCCTACTGGAGTTGGCCAGCTCCCAGCTGCTGGGGAACTTGGGCAGACACAATGGAGTGAGTGAGTTGGGATTGTCATAGGAGCATAAAATAATATTGTTCCTCAGGGTCTGGCCTGTGGCAAAAATCCCCTATCAGATCTCTCTTTCTTTTCCTTCTACTCTCTACCTTCAGCTAGGACTGCAAGGGCCCCAGGAGAGCCGCCACTATGGTGGAACAAAGGCGAGGTTGGAGCTTTCAGGCGGGGGCTTTGCTTGGTGCACCCTCTTGCCCCTCTCAGAAGGCAGCTGCTGTCTCAGTTGTGGGATTTGGCAGCTGCTGTGGGTATCCCTGATCTCCTCCCCTTGCCCCCACCCACCCACTTTTAGTAATAAATGCTGAATTATCTATCACTGTGTATACTGGGATTACAAAATATATTTTTGTTTGCTGACCAGTGAGACCAAAAATGGTTTATTCCTTATTTTATTTTCTGAGTTGAATTGGGTATTATAGAAAAAAAGTGAATTAAAAAATATAACAGCTGTCAAATATTTTAAAGGCATTGCTTTAAAGTATGACATGCAGGAGAGTCTGAGATGATGTCCAGTCCCCTGCTGCATTCTGTGTACCCAGGCCAGGCACACTCACTGGACACCAGCTGTGTGCTCAGTATTCAGGGTGCTGAAGAAAGGAGAAGGAGGACAGCCCTTGTACCCATCCCATGCGCAATGGGTGCATTTCTACAGTCAAATCTGGCGTTGGTTTAAGTGACAGACTATCTTGTTACGGATCCAGACGCCTGAATGAAAGGAAAGATTTTGGCATTCAAGCGTTCAGTGGTCACTGTGAGCAAAGATTGCTTTTCTATCCATCCCGATTTTTTTGTGCTGGTGGTCAGGATTCCTGTTTAATTATGTGTCCTCAAAGCCTGTTTCACATCCTCCTTGTTTTTCACAGAGCATATCTTTTGGTCATTGCTCCACACCCTTCCTCTAACAATCTACCCTCAAATAAGGCAGCATGAGTTTGGCCAAATAAATTATTTTGTAAAATGATCTCTCTTCTTTGTTTCTGGGCTTAGAGCTATAGAATTTTTGGTTATGCTAGTGTCTCTTTTCCTGCTTGGAAAAGATCCCCCCACTTGCATTACATAGTTTATTGGAAGAAAACTAGGAATTCTGGGGTTCACTTGAGTGTTCAACTTTTGCACACCCACAAATGTAAAAGTATGTGCTAGATTACTGACACGGTTTCTTTATGACCTTCTCAAATCCTTTCCTCCTAAAATTAGATTTTTTTTGTTTGGGTTAGTAAAACATGTGGTTGCAGATACTTGTAGGGCTATCCTGAGATATTAGGTCTATATTTCCGGAGGCGTTAGCCACTGGCTGTAACCCAATTCTGATGGGAGAGTAAGTTGTGCATATGACTGACATTATAAATGCAGAGAAAGTAAAATAACCCCCTGAAAAAAGGGCAGGCAGTTATTTTTCAGGGGTGGGAAGAGGTTGCAGGTGTGCCTTACGTTTTTAAAGCTCTCAATTATTGATCTTGTCCTAAGATTTATAAATAGAACCATTAATGTGTCAGTGTGACCTGGATAACAGATGATTATTGTCCATCTTTAAACTGTACTTAGCACTAAAATGTATATGTAATGCATGCAAAAAAAAGGGAAGCTTTATCATACTTCTCAAGGGTTTACAGGAAAGAATTCATTTTTCCTTCTGCTGTCCTGTGTCCCCCACCCTCCCCACCTTTTGCATCCATTCCATCTGCTAATTGATAGAGGTTCCTGCTGGACATTCCAGCCACTAGCTGGCAGACACACAACAGACAGCTTATACATTTCTACAATGCAAGTATCTTAAAGCACAGCTTTTGGAAACCTTCAGTAACCATTGCCTTCTCAACTCCATAGCTCATCATAGTGAGTGAAGCAAGTTTAAGTACTATAACACCTAGGGATTTTAGTTCAATTTCACTCTAACCTCAATTTTACTACCATAAGTCAAGTTTGTCGTCAGAGCGCTCCATGTTACACTTGACGGGCAGATTCATCTGCCTTCACTCTGTTTATGTGGTTGATGCATAAGCAGTGAGGCAGTAATACGTCTTTATTTAAGCCAAACTTTGGATTCAGTCCCAAATGACATAATCTCCCATAAGCTGGGAAATCTGGTCTAGACCACAGAAACTTATGGTGTGCACACCTGTTCAGAGGATCGGAGTCAAAGGGTAGTTAACAGCATTTCATTGTCATCCTGGGGGAACCGAATAAGTCACACCTGGCAGGAGTTGGACCTGGGCCTAGAGCTACTTGACATTTTATGTAACAAATTAGAATATTCCATAAGATAGTTATACAGGGTCTCTTTTTTAGGGACTGTTGAAGCACCATTTTTTGTATAGTGCTTCTGTCTGTGCCTGGTCATCATTGGGAGGCATTATATGGAGAAACTAAGGCAGATAAAACAACCATGGTTTATTCAGACTTCCGGTGATGGAAGCCTTAAAATGGAGTCAGCCATAAAGGAAGAATAGAAAAGAAGTTGAACTGGCATGCTGTGGAGAAGGGATAAGATCCACTGATTTTCACCAAGTTGATCTGTTCTTTCATGGAATTATTCATTAATTTTTCATCATTTTATTCATACATCAGATATTACAAGTGCATAACTATGTTCCAATGCAGTTCCTCACTATGGCGGAGTAGTTAGGTTGAGAAGGCACTTTCCAAAGTGAAGATGAGGGATCAGGTGAGCAGTGTTTCTTCTATCCAAGTTGGGAGGAAGACCCTGGCAGTGATTTGATCTTACTACGTTGGAACTGACAGAGTTGAGGAAGAAAGAGAAGCAAAAAGTTAGGACTAAGCTTGAAAAATTCAGAGCCACCCACTTAGTGCCACTCAATCAGAGTTCTAGGGGCAGATGAACTTGTTGGGATGGTGACTAGGCAGAAGGTCTTGGGTCTTGGTGGCACAGAGCATGGGGACATGGCAGGCTGGTAGGGCATGAGGGAAGAGATAAAGAGATTGATTATAAAAATAGCAATCATTTAGAAATCCAATTAATACATATTGTTTGAATTATACCTGTAACACGATGGGCATAGTGTCATACTCCTGGGATTATATCCCAGCTATTTGAGAGGCTGAGGCAGGAGGGTTGTAAGCTTGAGGCCAGCTTGGGTAGCAGGTAGATTCTGTTCCAAAAAATAAAAAAATAAAAAGGGCTGGGTCTGGGTGTAGTGGCACATACTTGTAATCCCAGCAGCTGGGAGGCTGAGGCAGAAGGATCACAAGTTCCAGGCCAGCCTCAGCAATTTAGTGAGGCCCTAAGCAACTTAGCGAGACCACGTCTCAATATAATAATAAATAAAAAGGGCTGGGGATGTGGCTCAGTGGTGGAACAACCCCAGGTTCAATCCCAAGTTCTGGGGGTGGAGGGGTGGGGAGGTAGAAATATACCTGCAACTCACTTGCTCAAGGTGTGCACTTGGGAGCCAGCTTGTTGAACTGATTGCAAGTCACAGGACCCTGATAGAAGAGACCTGGACTTAGCACAGTAAAAGGCTTAATATTTTGGGAGAGTCAAATGAGGCCCAAGCAGTTAAATAAATTTTCTACTGAGTGCTTCTGGTTGCCCTAGAGACTTAGAGGAGTATGTCCAGAGAAGAAAAATTTTTTAAAAATGTATGTGTTGGAAGATAGGAACAAATAAGATGAAAAGAATGTGAGTGATTTAGTTGGAAAGAAGGCAGAAGGGACGAATTGTATAAGTTGTTAAACAGATGTCTTTTACTGGATGTCAGCCTCCATAAGAGTATTAAAAGGTAAAATGTAAATTTAAAAAGGTCGACTTTCTCCAAATATGGGGAAGAATCCCAGACTGGGGGAAGAGGTATTTGATTTTAGCCTGACCTGACAAGGTGCTGTAAGATCCATTTATGTTAAATTCTCCAAACTTCTTAGGCCATGGTCTTCCATTTGTTAAATACAGAGATTCGGTGGGTGATCACTAACACCTTAATCTAGAAAAATTGATGGCTTATGATATTATCTTTTTTTAAGAGAGAGGGATAGTGAGAGAGAGAGAGAGAGAGAGAATCAATTTTATTTAGTTTTTCATGTGGCTTTCGTTGCTCTGAGACTTTGCTGTGTATGTCGTGCTGGGGTTTGAACTCGCATCCCCACACATGCCAGGCAAGCACTGTAACCACTGAGCCACTGCTCTAACCCCTGATATTATTGTTTTAATCTATTGAAATGTGAGGAAATCTAAGTCTGATGGACTCTGAACCCAAGTCTAATTTGATACTACAAATTTAGCACTCTAAATTAGTACTCTAAAAAGACTAAAGAGTGCTGTGCGTACGAAAAATCTGCTCATTGAGACAGGCATAAAAACATTTCAAAAATAATCAGCACTTAAAAATTAAGTCCAACATACTGGTTAAAACTTGCTTGTCATCTTTGAAACAGGGCCCTGTTCATTCCATACGCTTTGAATTTGTTTTTCTTGATTCAGAGGCAAAGGGTGACAGGGCCTTCTTCCTGCTACAGGAGTTTTTCCCAACACCTTCGCCCACGTCTGCCCCCAGGGGATTCCAGATAACACGCAGCACCAAGTTGGCCCTCTGAATTTGGCCCCCTTTCCCTGCCACAGTACTTAGCAGACTGGATGAAAATGTGTCCTCAGAGATTAGATATTCCAAGGACCCTGGTGCATTTTTGTGCTCTGAAAACTATCTCTGAAATCAGACCTCTACCTCTGGTTTATCGAGAGCAGGGTACAGACAGATAACATCCTTGCGATGTGACCCTGACCTTTGTCAACCTTTGTTAAGGCTTCATCTGAAGTCAGGCCTAATGTTTGTAAACAGGATGTAATTAAGGCTGGGAACTGACAGGGTCTGACATTAAGACAATGCAGAGTTGGCAGCGAATGGTCTGTGAGATGTCAACTCGCATTGTGTTCTAAGTGCCTTCGTAATAATTAGTGTCCTCTGTCTGAAGGAAGTCCACTCAACTTGGATTAATCTGTCACAGCATGGAGGCCATCCTTGGGAGGGCAAGTGTTTCCTCTGATAAACCTTAGAACAAGTCTGAGAAAAAAAATAAAAGCAAAGCTGTTCTAAAGAAAACTGTGAAAGTCAAGACTGCTGGTGACAGGTGCTGCCTGAAACTTAGAAACGGGGTGGGGGGGGGAGCCTCCCCTCACCCCCAGTCCAATCATAAAGCTAATGCAGCAGTTTGCAGTGATCAGAATTGGTTCCAGTCATCCCAGCCCTGCTGGTGTGGATGCCACGAGTAGATAAGTGTTCAGAAGAGCCTGTGCATGGACACATTGTTCAAATTTGGTCTTAACTAGCACTGGGAGCATGCCAGACACTGTGTACACCCTATAAGAGGATTTTGGTTTAATGTGTAGTTGATTCAAAGAGATGGAATCCCCCGCCCCTCAGTTATCATCAGAAGACATTTGTTGAGCATCTTCCGGTACTTGGTGTGGTGCAAAGTGAGTAAAGAGATGTCTAATCTGTTTCCTTGGTTTTTAAACTGAAGGCAGATGGGCTGGAGGCTGACAGGCTGCTGTCCGTAGCCCTTTCGGTCTCCTTATACTCTTCCTAAATCTCAAAAGTAGACATACAATGTAGGGACTCAAAAAGGTACTGTACATCGATGTTCCTAACAATATTATTCATGCTAACCAAATGGTGGAAACAGCCTATGTCCATCGGCAGATGAACAGATAAATAAATGTGGTATAAGCATACAATGGAATATTATACAGTCTTTAAAATGAAGGAAATTCTGAATATGCTGCTACAACATGAATGAACCATGAAAACATTATGCAAAGTGAAATAAGAAAAGTACAGAAGGATAAATGATGTCTGATTAACTTACATGAGCTACCTAGAGTAGGCAAATGCATGGAGACAGGAAATAGAAACCAGGGCTGGGGGAAGGAGGGATTGGGGAGTTAGTGTTTAATGGCACAGAGTTTTAATTTGGGATGATGAAATCATTCTAGAGATGGATAGTGGTGATGGTTGCAACTATGTGAATATCCTTAATGTGTTTGGGGTGTACACTTAACAAATGCTCAAAAAGATTCTATTTTTCAGGACGTAGTGATGCACGCCTGTAATCCCATACTCAGGAGGCTGAGGCAGGAGGATCATGGGTTGCAGGCCAGCCTCTCAACTTAGCCAGACTCTCAGCAACTTAGTGAGACCTTGTTTCAAAAAAATAAAGAGGACTGGGGATGTGGCTCAGTGGTAAAGTGCCCCTGGTTCAATCCCCATTATTGGCCCCCATCCACCAAAAAGTAGATTTTATCTTCTGTATATTTTACCACGATTAAGGTTTTTCAAAAAGTAGTCATAGATAACCAGACTCCTTAAGCTAGATTGGCCTTCAGAGGTTCTCCACTTTAGTCACCACATCTAGGAAGTGACAGGCTTTACCAGGGTCATGCCAGGAGCTGGTGGTGGACAGCCTGCTCTTGACAAATGGGCCATTCACTTTTTAACAAGTTCTAGTGTTACATAGGGGACCCTTGCTAATTAGCCTTTGGGGAAGATGAAGCCCTGAGTCTTAGTAATAGCAGCTCTTTTTGGCCTTTATTTGAGAATGGAATTTAGTGACTATTTCTTCAATGTGTTTGGACTCTTTTTGCAACTTTTTAAGGCTATATTTGCAAAAAATAGTCTTGTAGGTCTCTTTCAACTCTAGGACTTGATATTTCCATGATTGTGTATTCAGATAGAATGACTATAGGTTTGTGTTTATTTTGTAACTAAAAATAAGACTAATATCCTTCACCTAGGCGTTGAATTTTCCATTGAATTCAGTGATTGTTTAAAAAACTTCCTGATTGTCAGTGAGAAATAAAAGAAGCCACGTAATAGTTCCCAGGAGAAGCAAAGCCAGAAAGGTATATTACATCAAAGAGGCAACAACTTTGAAATGTACGTTAAGAAAGCACTTATTTTAGGAAAAAGTAATTCAATTTCATTATTTTCCTAGTTGCATGGTCTTCTTAACTCAAAAGATGCTGCTACATCTGAAAAATTTCTTACCTTCACCAAACTTATCTCACTGTTGCTAAATGTATTTATAGGATTGGTACGCTGGGTAGAGAAATTTAGTGAAAGTGTGTGTGTGTAGTGTAGTATATGAATATACACTTTTGCACGTTAAAAGCACATTTTCTTTTAACGATGGAAATTTGCAGGAGGTTAAATTTCAGAAAATAATTTTCTGTCTTCTTTTATTTTTCCTACCTTTCTGTTAAGGCAAATCACTATCAAATTCCACTCCACCCCCATGCCAGATTTTACAGTAGTGAAAGTAAGTAATGGCATTCTCATTTGGGAGAAAATGGGGACACAATAATTCCAAGACTGTCTTCTTCAGGTCCTCCTGCCACACTTGAAAGTATGCAGGGGAAGGATTCTTCTTGAACTAGAAATTGTATGTTACCAGCATCCTTTGCTTCTCAGGAGCAACTATTATTTATTGAGCACCTCTTACATTCAAACTATTATTTCATTTAGTTTGTTCAACATCCCCTGAAAAGAGCTATTTTCTCCATAGACTGAACTAAGATTTTTCTTATGAGGCTAAATAATTTCCCCATGGTTACTCATTAAGAAATGGCAGAGGTGAGATTTTAAACTTACATTGATCTCTGCTCTTTCAATAAATGGTCGGCCATTTATTCTTGGGTATGAATGAAGACAGTAGAAAAAGAAGGCTCTGAAGAACTTCTCTCGTCCTTCCCACCCCTTCTTCCTGAAAGCAGACACCTTAATATAGGAAAGTTAATTTAAGACTCAATGGATAAATTTCCTAGATGAAGTGAGATATAGATGTTTTTAAGTGGATAGCCATGGAGGCAGGTAGGGAGTACCAGCCTCCATCAGCCCGACATCAAATGTATTTCCAAAGAAAAGATAAAGACCAGCAAATTAAGCTAACAATCCATTATTTTTTTTTATTACTGGAATTAAATCACCTATTTACCTACCTGTGTTTGTAGGCTTATCTTGATGACTGTCAATAGTCTGAGGAGAAATAGTAGTTTACTTTGTGTTCAGCTAGGAGACAGATATTTTCAGGGGGACCATTTGAGCAGAAGCGATGGAATATTAGCACTAATGCTTACCCAGTGAGTCAGGTAGATATTGGACCAATAGTTACTATCATAGGCAGGCTGATAAAGGCTCGTTTTTAGCATTATTGGGATAAGTGCTTCTCATGATGAGTGAACAGAGAAGATGTTTCCTCCTCAATGCAGACTAAAATATAGCCAAGACTCCTAAGAGACAGTGAAGTGGAAGCACATGCAAATTTTAAAAATAAATGGCTCTCCCACCATGATGCCTTGGAAGAAGAGAGAGAAGAGGCCTGGCACATAGGATGTCCACAGTCAGAGCTGTGAACTTGGGTGAGACCATGTAACCCACTTCACCCAGGGAACAGTCTTAACCGAACAGCATAGGCATTTCAGAAAGTGTTTCCCATAGAGATGGCTGTCATTTGGTGTCTCTTAGATGAAAGAGGGAAAGACAGAGAAGCATCTTACAGAACTAACTTCGATGCCCTACATGAGTTATTTTGCATGCAAATATATAACTCCTGGAAGAAAAAAAAAGCAGAGCATATAAGACTTTTTTAAAGATAGGTAAATCATTTTCTTTTTAAATGAAATTCAGTTTGACTGCATGAAATATGAACAGTAATTAAATGCACAGTCTGTGGGCCTTCTATACTTTAAAGTGCTTTCTTAAAAAAAAAAGAAAAAGAAAGAAAGAAATAAGGGAAGGAAAAAAAAAAGAGTACTCACCTCAGACAGGCCAATTACCCAAGAATGATGAAGTCAAGAGGAAAGTCGCTAAATTTCTTTACTTGAGTGATCACAACCCCAGTCCGTGATTAGTCCCCACGGCTCCAGCGGGGATGTGGCAGGGACACTCACGTTGGAAGACTTCAAATAGTCATTTCCTTGGTTAAAATAAAATCTGACTGCACTAAATAGACAGTTTTTAATCTCAATTGGACATCTGAAGATTTCTCAAGCTGTTGTTGGCTGCAGCAGAAACAGATTTTTCTGCTTTGTTGATTAAACCAGTGGTCTCCACCATTGCTTATCGGCCTGCAACGAGCTGTTCTTTTTAATTAAAAGTGAGCCACCACGAGAGAGCAATTAACAGCTAGTAATTACTGTGCTCTTCAGAACGGCAACATTTTGCCTTTCATTCCAATTATATAATGGACAAGTGGCTTTTTGATCTTCAAATTAGTGAGCTCTTGTCCTCCTTGTTTGGAGGCAGAATTGGCAGGTTAATGATGGCCTGTGGGGGCACTCTTTCCCCTGACTGATGTGAGACAAGAAAGGCCTGGAATGAAGGCAGCGAGAAGCTTTCAAGAACCACAGTTCCATGCTCACGATAAAGATGGAGAGAGAGACCTTATTTCCAGAAGGTTTTGATGAAGAGGAAAAACAGGTTTACATGTAGCAACCAAAGAGCATCACGTGCTTCTTTTTGCTATCCTTCAACCAAAGATGACCATATTTTAAAACAGAGAACTGAAAGTTTCGTTATGCAAGATGGATAAATTCAGGACATCTGAAATATAGCATGGTGAAACTATAATGAGCAGTACTGTGTCGTATACCTGAAATTGGTGAACAAGGTGCCTGTTAAGGGTTCCTAGCCCCACACATGGTTATTACATGAGCTGACTGGGTTTGTTAACCAACTTGATTGCAATACTCATTTCACAGTATATGCATATATCAAAACATCAAGTTATTCCTACGTACATATATGAATATCCCTCACCTTCATGTATATCCACAAGGCACTAATTAATAAAAACTATAAATAGAAGAAAGTCAGTAGAGGGAAGGGAACGGAAGGAAGAGGAGAGGGAAAGGGGGAGTACTGGGGACTGAATTAGAGCAAATTATATTCCATGCAAGTATGATTATGTCAAAATAAACGTAATATTATGTACAACTAAAATGAACTAATCAAAATCAAGTTGTTTATCTTAGGTATATACATTTTCTGTTTGTCAATTATACCCTGATAAAGCTGAGAAAAACATGGAAAACTGGAATTAGACTGGGTGATACTTTGGTGTGCCTTTGGTATAAAATGTCACAGATTGGCAAAAAATACCAGCTGTAAGATTATGGGAAGATTTTGACTTTATTTGAGTTGGTATTTACTACTTTGAGAATTCAGGGTATTATATACTTTGGATAAAATGGACTTCTACCTTGGTTTTTTCTTGTTTTTTTTTTTTTAAATTCAGAAATTTATTTGTTGGACAATCAAACAAGCTTCTAATAAAGCTTGTTTTTTTTTTGTTGTTGTTGTTGGGTTCCCCCCACCTCCCCCGCCCCGTACAGGAGATCAAACTCAGGGCATTGTGCATATTGGATGAATGTTTTACACTGAGCTATATCCCTACTCCTGGAATCTTATCTCACTTGTTAATAGTATATGAGGAGAGAATTTTGCATTTATAACCAGAGCTGGTATAAACAATGAGGCCATAAGTAGAGGAAGTTGGAAGTTTTGTTTTTCTGTATCTGACCTCTGCCGTTCACACAACAATACAGAGGGAGTTCTCCTACATTACAGAACACTCAGTGGTGATTTGTTCCCCAAACCCTTTCCCTTTTGGACCAATAATTTGTTGCAGGTGCAAGAATGCAGATGCAGTCCCTCAGCTGTTGTTCCTAAGTCTTACTTCTGTGCTAATGCTAACAGTGTAATAGTTGTGGCAATTTTGGGGTCATAAATCACTTTGTGGTGTGTGTGTATGTGGGTTCCTTTAAACAATATACATTTACAACACACAATTTCAGATTTTTAATACACAAAAATCACATCCCCCATGAGGCAGAATGAAGGAACTTCTGCTTTCCATAATCTTTCGTTAGGATCCTTCAAGTCCAGATTGATTGGCAACAGGGGCAGTCTTGGTGTAGACTGAAATCAAATCATTCAATATGAAAAGAATTTGAGTTTTTGAGTGTGGAATCTGGCTTATGAGCTCTTTAAACGATGTTGCATAAAAATGAAGTGCAATAGAATTATAGTTAGATGCACATGATAACATTACCTAACCCTCCCAACCCTACCCCATTCCCTCCACCGCCATCCCTGTTGCAGTGCTGGGATTGCACCTGGGGCCATGCACATGCCAGGCAAGCACTGTACCACTGAGATACATACCCGGCCCTATCTAAACTTTTTTTTTTTAAAGGGGTGGGGAGAGAGAGAAAAAAAAAAAGAAAGAGAGAATCAATTTTATATCGTTTCTCTAACATTTAGTTGTGTACGTGGTACTGGGGTTCAAACCCAGTTCCTTGCGCATGCTAGGCAAGCGCTTTAACTGCTGAGCCACTGCTCCAGTCGCCCTCCCTAAACGTTTAAGATACACACAAAAATTTTTCTTTATGAGAAACAGCAATTAATCAAGAAAGCAAAGTAAATACCATCACATATGTGAGGATTTCACGAGAATTCGTTAAGCATTTTACTGACACAAATCTTGGTTGCTTGACTTCAGCTTCCTGTAGAAACAGAGCCCCAGTGAAGGAGAGGGTAGCTCAGCAAGACTGAACCACCTCCTCGCCCACTACTACTACAAAATGGCAAGTCTGGACAATCCCTTCAACAGTTTATGCAGTCATTCA
Organism: Aplodontia rufa; assembly: GCA_004027875.1. Taxonomy (NCBI): domain Eukaryota; kingdom Metazoa; phylum Chordata; class Mammalia; order Rodentia; family Aplodontiidae; genus Aplodontia; species Aplodontia rufa. The sequence continues at coordinate 11,884 of PVKS010000157.1, forward strand.
ACTTTAAAAAAGCATTTTTTTTTTTTTTTGAGACTTGCTGTCACCTTTTCCTTGAGACATCTCGGGCAGGGTACACCTTTGATCTATTTTCAGAGATTTGTTGTAAGCTGAAGTCTACGAGTAATTCATAGGATTCATTTTTAGGATGGCCAGACTTGAACAAGACTCAACACAAGTTTTAAGCAGACTTTTACATATTGAAACAATTGATATTTTTATAAGAATGATATTCACCACCATGCCTCATTAGCACTACGGTCTGTATTTCAGTGCTACTAGATGATATTTTGAAATCACACACTTCTTCCTGCCAATACAAATACTATATACTTTGCTTGTGAACTAAATAAAGTTTGGGGACCAGATGGAAAAAATGGGCTTAGGTGTGCCTTTTTTTCTGAACTGCTAAAGGTTTTAAAGAAATATTCCACATAATTATTTTTGCATTCTCTACTGGGTTAGGCAGTTTTTTTGCAAAGGGTGGCGTATTAAGTGTGAGATGTACATCTGCTAAAATGGAAATTTTGAATGATATAAGTTAAATTTCTTATAGAGAAATGCAGCAGGGGGAGGGCAAAGAACTCTAGGGGAGCAGTTGAAGGCCCCTTTCTCCTTGTAAACCTAAAAGAAAGATTTCTGGACTTTTCGGAAATGTAAGGCTTTTCTGGCTCACATTATTTCATTACAGAGAATGCCATAATGTTGTTTCAATCACTGCAGTATTCAGAATTTCTTTTAACATATATATCTTCTGTGTTGCCAAATCCTGAAGACGGATTTTGTTTTTTGTTGATTCTGATTTGTGCAGTGCTAGTTGTCATAGAGTCTAATGATGTCACCAATCTTTTCTTGGTCAGAGGCAAGGGAGAAGGCTGGATCCTGACATTCTTTGTACTGTTTCTGAGACAGTGTGTGGAATTCATGGAAAGAATGGACTTCAGATTGCAATTTTATCATTTTTCAAGTATGTGAGCTGGGTCAGGTTTCTTAACATCTGTAAGTCCCAGTTCTCTTACTTTAATATGGGATAGTGACACTGACCCTGCAAAGCTCCTGTAAGGATTTAATAACATCATATAACTACAGGTTAATGAATTACTTAGCATGCGGTAAATTCTTAAAAAATGGCAGCTGTTGTCAGTGTTCTCAGGTCACTTAATGTACAGTGTCCTTTTACCTTTCTTTTATATGACATTTAAATCCAAGACCCAAGTAGTTGGGAAAGTCAGCCAATAGTAGGCACTGATAACCCAGTAGTTAAAGTACATGGTACCATATATTTTTCTTAAATAAATCGGAAAATATTGCTGAGGGAAGTAGATGCCACATCTCCAAAAGTACTATGAACATACCCCGAATTATATTATTTTTCATTATTTTTCCTGAAAAGAGTTTACTTTTATAATATTAAATTTAAAAGACATTTTCACCATTGGAAAATCAAGTTCCATATTTAAAAAGTGCTAGGTGATCATCCTTATCTGTGTGGCTGAGTGGAAGGAACATTGGGTAAGGGGTCATGAGATTAACATACTTGCTTGTTGAGGAACCCTGAAAAATTACTTAACGTTTGTGATTTTATGTGAAAAAGGGTATTTCAGGGTTCTCTGGTTGCAAACAACAGATTAACTGTTGACTAACTGGTTAACTTAGGCAAAAATTTCTCTCTCTCTCTCTCTCTAAACTGAAATAGCATGGGGAGGACACAGAATTGAAGGAGGACTGAAAAACCAGGCATCTCTAAGGGAGTTGGAGACATCAGTCAGGTGGCAGGTGGATTCTGGATTCCACCATCAAAATGAAAAACTCTGAGTATTTTTAATGTCTTTATTCCCCTGTGCAAGCATCAAATTTCACAATGGTTGGCCTGACTTAGCCAATGCCAATGTCCAAGAAAGGGAGGACTTCTGATTCCCATTCCCTGTGCATGCCCTGTGAGTAAGAGGTAAATCCTCAAAAGGAAACCAGAGCATTGTAGAAAGAGGAAGTGGGCCCTGTGCTGCAAGAAAACAATGGATGTTAACTACAATGAGGATCATAAATAATGCTGCTTTTCCCACAATTTGTGCCTACTACATTATGTGACATATGTGGTGATGCTAAATAAAGTCTAATACACCGGGTAGCATTATTGTTATTAGTTCCTTGTGGATCTTGGCTGGTATAATCAGTTGAATTTATAAGTGGCTGGCCCAGTTATTGCTTTATGTAGTTGCTTCTGGATAGCATTTAATCCTTAAACGTAATCATAACTTCAGAAAAAGCAAATATGATTATGGGTTTCTAGTTCAAGTCTTGAACTCATTCTCTACTTGAGAATCAGCAAAACTAGTTAAGCTAAATTAAGAGTCAGAGTATCTGTCAAAATGAACCATGCTTTGCTCGATTTTAAACAATGAGAAGTGGTCAGTGGCCAGCCTGGTGGCTCAAATCTTGTCAATGGCAAAAGTGGAAATGTTTCATGTAATTAATAATAGATTTTCTTGTTGCGCTAGATACGATAAGAACAGTCTGTACAAATGGCACTTAAACTTTTTTGTTCACAATATTCAAATGAGTATTTCAGAGCTCAGTAAAGCATAGCCTTTCATAGCTTTCCTATTTCTCTTTGTTTCTGCTTTCCTTCTCCCCACTTAATTAGTGAGGATAAAACTAATAAGTAGAACACTAGTGTATCTTGAGTAATGCTTTCAGGAATTTTATTAGGAAATTCAGTAGCCATTTTTTTCACTTTTTTTTTGTTTTTAAATGCAGATGTATGTTTTCTGATCTTTAGCTCTAGTGGCATAATAAAAAAAGATACAGGAAATGGGAAGTCTGTTAGTGTTCATTACATGATACAGAGTCGTGCAGAATGGAATAATCTATACATTTATGTGCTTGTCTCAACACAGGCATGTACACTGATTCCAAGCAAACCTCAGGATTAATAGTTGGAACTGTGAGAATAGCCCTTCTGAGTGTTTTTATTGACTATGAAGCAGCCAGATAGAGGAGGTAATTTAGGCCTGAGAGAAGTAAGTTACATTCCTGAAGATTTCATGGACATAAATGCACTGGGTTTTTGTTTGTTTGTTTGTTTGTTTTTTGTAAGCAGCATACTGTGTAGCGTCATATATTACATTTAGGTGAATACTTAAAGCTCAGATATCCCAACACTTAAAACTTCGTTTGAATCTGAACAATTCCATCACATTTTGAAAACCTGCTTTAAAATTATACAATTACTTGCCTAGTAATTGAATCCCTTTTGAGATGTGTTAATGTGCAAAAGGTTAAAATTTTAAAGCATTTGCATTTGCCTGCTAATTAAACAAAACAAAATGATGCATTAAAAAAATTCAAAGCTTAACATGTTTAGAAAAGAAAAATTCACTTAGAATCATGTAACTGAGAAATAGGTACACTTATTGTGTTTTTTTTTAAGTATTCAAAATTCTTATGTCGAATTCAATTCTCTCTTTGTAGCTATTTGAAAATATAGTTTTGTCTGTTTAGACATGAATAGATTTCACCTTTAGACTTTATTCAGAAACTGAATAATTAATAAGAGGAATTTTCAAAAGGATGATTTAAAAAAAAGTCATCCTACTTCGAGGTGATGGAGTAGGGACCATTAGATTGCCTGCTCCTGAGGAGTGCCCAGCCAAATGTCATCAAGGCTTTTACCGTGTGTTGTTGCTTCATCTAGTTTTATTTAACTTTCAGATATCTTCTAAGAGCATTCATTGGGAGACTTTTATGACACAACATTTAAGCTTTTCTACTGCTAAAATATTCAAATTTTTCTTAAAACCATAAAACATGGTTGATTGAATGCAATGCTATCTTATTTGGAAATTACACACCATTTCCAGTGGCTACTTATGACAACAGGGTCTTAGCCAGGTGTGGTCATACATGTCTAATTCTGGAGGCTGAGGCAGGAGGATCACAAGTTCAAAGTGAGCCTCAAGCAACTGGGTGAGACCCTGTATTAAAATAAAAAAATTAAAAAGGGCTGGGAATCTGGCTTAGTGGTAAAGTGCCCTTGGTTTCAATCCCTGGTATCATAACACAAAATAAAACAGGGTCTATAGTTTTAAAAATATATATTTTTTTATCTTTTCTGTAGATAGTGAGGCAAGAAAATCATAGGGAAGAGAAACTTAGAAAACATTTTCAAGTTACTGCTTTTTCTCTTCTGTGTACCTGTAACACACATAGTCTTAATTTTTCTAAAGACTTACAGTTAGTATTGCTAACCTCTTCCGTGGAAGACAAGAACATTAATACATTTTAACATACCTCCAATATCTCCTTCTCTCCCTTGCTATACTTTCTAGAACGTATTTTTGTCTTCTTTTTAAGCAATCAATGCTTTAGATATGTCAGTATCTTTTACTGACCTGTTTGTTTACTCTATTCTTTGCATCCCTTCTGTCCTCCCTCCTTTCCTCCTTTTTTTTCTTTTGCAGGATGAATTATATTTTAATACTTCTTTCAGAAATAGTTCATTAATAGTTACTGTCTTTGGTTCTCATAAATCTGGAAATACCTTTCTTTTGTCTCTCTTGATTGATGGCTTGACTGGACATGGAATTCTGGGTCAGTTATTTTGCCTGAAGATATTTCCGTGGTGTCTTTATCAGCTCTGGTTCTTGGGAAGATAATTTTATCATTCTGATACTCTTTTTTATGAGTAGTCTTTCTTTTTCTTTATGAGAAAGCATTTATGATTTTTCTCTTCATCCTTGATCTTTTGGAGTTTCAATATAATATCTCTGAGTTTGGATTTTCTTTCTTTTTTTTCCCAATAACTCTTTTGACTCTTTCTAGTGCCCATGCCATTTTTTTTCTAGAAAAATTTGAAATACTTTTAGTCATTATCTTTTCAAATATTGCTTCTCTTCTCACTTTTACACATATATACATATACACATACAGATGTGTCTTTATAAACACACATACGTATAGGTATACATGTGTACCCACATATACTCTATTTCTGAGCTTCTCTTTATTTCAGCTTCTTGATTTCTTCACATCTTATATTTGTTCAGTTTAATCATTATCAAGTTCACTAAGTTTCTCTTCAGCTCTATCCAGTTTCTCTTTTAGCCCTTATATTGAACAGTTTGTTTTCTACTTTTCCGTTTCAAGATTTCTAATTGGTTCTTTTTCTTGACTATTGCTGTTTTATAACCCTGCCTTTGTTTCATTGATGCTAATCCTCCCTTTCCTTTTAAAGAATTTAAGCCATCATTATTTAGAAGTTCTTTTCAAATTTCTTAGTTACTTCTATTTCTTTCTGTAAGTTCTCCTTTCTGTTTGGCTTATTTATTCTTTTACAGTGCTGATTTTCTTGTGCGAATTTATTTTTAAGAGTTCATCTTGGGTGGGAATTTTCCCTGTATGGCTGTTCAGCAATTCTTGGTTCTACCAGGTCTTGTGAAAGTATGGATAGAGCTGCTTCACTGTCAGTTCAGAGGCTGGCAATGCAGTTTTTCCTCGGGCTTGGTGGGTGCAGGGTGCTTGGGTCATAGCAAGTTAGTCGCTAAAATCTACATATGGAATGTTTCCACTGGTTCTCTCAAGAACCACATGGGCCTCTTACATGTTGAACTTTATTTAGACATAATGTGGAACCACTGGAATGTCTGAAATGTGATGAGATATAATCAAAATTATGATTTAGGATGTTGAATTTGGCAAGAATCTGCAGGGAGAATTGTCAGAGAGAAAAACTGGAGGACAGGAGAGCTAGTTAGAGGGGTATTGCAAAAGAAACACTGGGAGTAAGTTTAAGGACTTGGACTAGGTGGTGGTACTAGGAATAGAAAGAACAACATAGTAAGGGAAGACTCAGCAGGACTTGGTTACCGACAATAGGTAGGTGTAGGGAGACAGGAGAAACTCAAGTATGAACTGTGAGCATGGGGGAGAATAGTGTTGCCATGGAAGAAATGGGAAATAATACTGCAGGTTATTAAGGGAATAAAGATCTTGCCCATTTTAACATGATATGGATTTATAGATTTTTTTAAGAGTGAATATTGGCAGTGAAAAGGTGAGAAACAAGTTAATAGTTTGAACAGATAAAGAGCCAAGATTTTCCTTAAGGTCTATGCATATTGGACTGTGTATTTTAGAATATAATGTTTCATCTGCATCCCAAAGAATTTTTTTTCAGTAGTCATCACGGTTACCTGTGAGTATTTATTGTTCCTTACTATGTCTTTAGAAAATGGAATCAAGTGAAAGTCATTGTTTTCCTCTAGATGGTCACATGATTTGGATTTTCCACTGAAGTTCAACCAAAAGTCAGCTTGAGGTCTTGGGAATGAACGAAGACATGGAAATGCTTAGGTCCAGTCATGATCTTGGGAAGGCTTTATGATGGAGATGGACTCAGATACTGAATGGAAGAATTTGGAGTCATTGCAGGGTTATCTCCAGCCGGAGGGGAAATGGCCAGTCAGGAAGAGTGACTGGCACAAGAAGCCAGCACAGCAGCTTGCCGATAACCCTTGGGAAGAGCAGCACTCCCGTAAGGAAGTAATGGAATCAGCTTCCTGCAAAAACACATTAATTTGACAATTCACTTGATCTCAAATGAGGTATGGATAATGGTGGTCCTTAAAAAAAATGGAGCAGTTTTAGAAAAATTGAGGAAATCCCTCTTTTAGGTTACAAACACCACAAATATTTTATAACTGAAGGCCTCAGCCAAGGGATAATAATAATTTCCATATGCACACTTGGTTCTGACATGGGAATATGCTTCCAGAGACGGGTGTGGTGTCTCTCTTCAAGGCATCTTTAAGGCTCATAGAGGCAAGTAGCTGTCCACGAGTCTGGTTAACTCCTGCCAGACTCTGCAGAGCCCTGACTCGTTTCCGTTGGCGAGATATTGTGCCACTGGCCCCAGCGGCATTTTCTTTGCTCATTGCTCCCCCCATAACCACTATGTTTTTTCTCGTTTGAGGAGGCTCCTGTATCCTCCGTGCATATCCAAGGGAAACAATTTGTGTGCCTCCTTTTGCTCTCCACATTGAGGACTTGTGGCTGTGCCCACCTACTTTTCTGGTTATCGTCAAGCCGTTATGTGCCAGACACTGATCTGAAGACTTTATGTGGGTGGCTCACAAAATCCTCATATGAGTCTTATTAGATCTTCTGTTGTCCCCTCTGGGAAGACAGAGGTGCCAGCTCACTGCTGCCAGCTTGTAAGTGCTTAGCTTCCAGTCACCATCACTGGGCTCAGCTGACTTCCATAGGTACAACCTGGCTGATGAACGTGAAGCTGGAGTTTTTATTCATAGTTTTGACTGTGAGAACAGTGTCCAGAGTTCCAATATATTGAGTTTGGGCAAGTTAGCTTCATTTGAAAGAGCCATAGGAAGAATGAATATTGAAGATAGAGTGGACATACTCTAGTCTGTTTCTCCTAGGTGTTATAACTTGTACTTCCTTGCAATTAAAAAGCTCTTTCCATCAAGAAGTAACCAACCTCTTGAAAAATGTTGCCTATTTTCTCTATTACAAGAAAGAACTAGGCATAGATTGGCACTAAAAAGACATACGTGTAAAATACAGACTGAAATTATAGCTCAGAATATTATAATGTGGTATGTTTAAAATAGTTACAAAAGAATACACACAAATGAATATCATATTTGCATTGAAATTTCCAATAGAATCACACTATCTGCTCCTTCATCCCTGTTTTCCCCTTCCACATACATTTATGGTCTGTAGTGATGAGATTCTACATTTTTCACCACCCAGGCTTATCAAAGCTATAAACCGGTCACATAATTCACAGAAGCTTAAAGATACGTGGAGAACTTGGACAGGGTCCAGGGGACAGCAATGAAAATGATTAACGGGTTGGAAAACAGCACTGATGAAAAAAGATGAATGGAATCAGGATTACTGGTATTGAAAAGCTTTAGAGGTGACTTAATAACTGTCCTCAACTGTGTGACAGATTGTTAAGAGAAGTATGGTGACCAAGTGTCTTCCAAATCCATGTGATAGGAGAAAAGTCACTAACCCACAACAGGAAGGATGTAACCTAGATACGAGTTTCAAGCAAGCGCCTCTTCTCCATCCTCACTGTTGCCATTCATCGATTCTCTTCTCTTTCTTCTATCCTCATTATTGATTTTTAATGAGAAGGCTGAAGATGAATGGCACCATTCATGGAATGGTTTGATATATAAAGAACATCATTCTTCCTCTTAAGGTTGTTGTTCTCAATTGGAAGCTTGGAGTAGGAAGATGAATCAGAATGTCAGGAGCTTTTCATAAGATGCAGATGCTCTGGGATCTATCACTGTCCCTTATCACCCCTTGAATAATAACTGCTTTGGAAGATCATATTCTCAGTTGGTCAATTCAGATAGGTGAAAGCAGGATGATCTTAATGGTATATAATAAAACTTCAGTGATGGGTATATTCAGTGAGGTGTTCTGGTTAGGTGGCCTTTTTAGCTCGCTAAGGGCTAATTTGAGAACATATCGAAATTATTTTTTATCTGTTTCTTGCATTAACAATGTCCTCAGAAGGTAGAACTTGGGGCATCTGACTTCATGGGAAGCATTTTATCAAGGCGGAGTACCTTGGATCAGGAGTAAAGCGAACAGTGAGCTTGGTATTTGGGGCTGCATCATGCCCTTGGGAACTAGAGAGGAAGAACTGGTCAGTGTGAATTGTCAACTTGTTAATTTTGCCAAGAAGCTTACTTTCTGAAAATTTCTACCTGCAAAAATTCATTATTGAAAATCACAAGAGAAAAATCACTTAAAATGAAATATTTTCTTTAGGTGATAAAAACTGATACCAATCCCATGTTTTACATTTTTTTTTAAAAGTAGAGATAAAACACAAGGCAACCAGAGAAGACAGTGAAATATCACTAGTCACATTCACAGGCTATATGAGGATGTTGTACAATCATAACAATTATTTTTTCTCAAAAGCTCCACCTCTTTAATCTATCTCAAATTTCACACCTACCATCAGAGACAATCGCTGCATAAATCTGTATTCTCTCCTACCGTTTAAGGCAATCGGTACTTTGATTAATTTAACCACATGTTAGTTACTGTGTCATTGAACACATTCATCTTCCGTTTCAAAGTGTATACTCGTCAATCTCTGGATGGTTCCTTCCCTTCGGGCCTTATTTCATCACATTTAAGGAGACTCTCTCCTGCCTGTCTTTATCTTGTTAGGCTTTCAACAGCTTCAGTTGAATCTTCGCCCTTTCATTCTTGCTGTCAGACCTTTAACATGTGCTCTCATTTCCCTATTCATAACATGTCAGGGCTACTTGTGTGAATTAGATGTACAGTCAGATGCTACTACAGATTAAATCATTTTCGTTCTGAAGAATCTGAGTTACCCGGTACCTTTTTTTTTTTTTTTTTTAAGTGCTTAAGAGAGTTCAGAGCAGAGTGCGGTGTTACTAATCAGATGCAAAGGAAACCCCAACTCGAAGGAGGCAACTCTGAAGGTTGGTTACTGGGAGCACCTGTTGATGTCTGAGAAGGGAGAAGCCTCATTCAGGTCTTCCACAAGATTAAAACTTCAATTACTAATTTCAAAGATGAGAGAAATAAAATGACACAGAGTTGCACAGATATTTAGAATCAAGTTTTATTAGGCATGCTGCCAGGTTAAATATGATCAAATAAACCTTAGCTTTTAACTACAAACTCTGGTTTTGAGTCCCACTGTACCCAGCACATGGCAGGAATTTTTTTTTCAATAATAAAGTTACAAGGCGTGGCTGGGGGGCAAAGGACAAATTATAGAATATATATTAGCTAATCATTCAGTGCTTGAACAGCAGGAGCATACATTGTTCTAAATCTAGTTTTCTGTTCTACTTAAATAGGGAAAGAGAGGTAGGTAAGCTTACGTTTCTAGATATGGATTACTTCTAGTAGTTATTCTGTTTGTTACTATTTCTTTAGTAATTGTGTTTTAAGTTGTATTCTTTATAATAGTATTAAACATGTATGTTGAATAACTATATTAAAGTTGACCTTTTGTATCATTTTGTGACTCTTATTATAAGTAGTTATTTTGTGTTTCTTAGGTTGAAAATGTGTTGAATGCAGAGATTTTTGTATATAATTCAGGTAAACTTTCAACATAATCTTCAATAGATACTAGGTTCTGAGGTTGGCTAAGCCAATGACAATGCTTTGGAACAGGGCACAGGAGTAAATGGTAAAATAGCCATTTGTTTAGCGGATGTGCTGCCACACAGTTGACTCACTTCATGTTGTCACTAAGTTCGTTCATTAGACCATATTTTGCTTTTCATAAAGAGCTGATTTCTTTTTACTTTCTAACTTCCTCTCACCCCCACTTGCTGCAGAATCCCAGTAGCTTCATATCTATTGTCAACATTATGCATTGATTCTTCCTTTGAAACTTTTCTTCAAAGTTGGTGGGGTCATGTCACTGACCCCAGGAAACTGAATGTGCATCTGTGCTGAGCAGAACTGAGGACAAGTTAGTGTACCAAACTGAGGAAGATTAAAAACGGTGTATCTCTAAGGCTACTAATTCCAAATGCAGTGTTTTTTTCCTAGTATTTAAATATGCTCTGTGCATGCTTTACTGAGTTAAACAAAAATAAACAAGTCCAGGTATCGCAAAAATGGATGGAATTTTATTACTTTTCATGATTGACCATAAATGAATATAATGTGATTCATAGTGTATTTAATCTTGGATACCGTATGTTTCTTGCTGGGGCATGAAACAGAAAGAATTAATGGGAAAAAATAAATAAACACGAAATCCCTGAAATCCACTTGAGTTTAGTACAGATGTTTTGTTACAGTGCTAGTTTTGTTGGTAATCTGGGCTCTGGGTGGTAACTGAACGCTTGAGCATGTTCCTGAAACAAAAGCCGTCCCCAAACATTGGTTTATAGCTTCCTCCTAGGAAGTTTTTACTGTTCTGAGGCAAAATGAGAAAGATGAAGAAATGTAGTTATTCATGAAGATAAATTGATTTCATTTTTTAAAAGCCTTTCATTTATTCTGACATCTTCTTATTTTTCTGTGTTATAATGCTTTTTCTTTTGGGGAATGTTAGTATATGTGTATGCATCAAATTTATTTTAATGAGTGATGCTCAGAATCCTTGTTCTAAGTAGGGACTTTTTCTAACATCATCCCAAGTCCTCACTCTTAAAACCCATAGAAACCTCCAGGACCTTTTGATTAGGATGCTTGCCCTGGATGTGCTTCGGTTAGCAATTGTCTGAGGAGTGACCCCGGGCCTGACTCCAGGAGGGGGCAGAATTTATAAATGGAAGCTATCTATCCTCTTTTCCTGATTCATGTTATACTCAATAATTCCTTTTATGTTTAATTATGAACTGTTTCAAATGTATGAAAAAAGTACAGAAAATAATACTTATGTATCTAGATGTTGACATTTTGCCAATCTGCTAACAAACTCTCCTTTGTAAGGGAAAGAAACCGTTAGATAAATTGCTCAAAGTCCACCCCTGCTTTCCCCTGCTCCTCTTCTGTCTTGGAGTTGGTGTAAAGTTTTCCTGTCCTACCGTAACCTGTAAATGTTCTTTTGATATGCTTTAAAATGTACACAAGTGGCATCAGACCGTGCTTATCATTCTCCAACTTGCTTTTTTCACTCAGCCTCTTGTGTTTGAGATTAATCCATGCAGATAGAGCTTCAGGAGATTTACTTATTATTTTTTTTTTTAGAGAGTGACAGTGAGAGAGAAGGAGAAAGAGAGAATCAATTTTACTAGTTTTTCATATAACTTTCATTGCTGTGACACTTCATTGTGTACGTGGGTGCTCTAGTTCAAACCCGAGTCCTTGTGCATGCCAGGCAAGCGCTGCAACCGCTGAGCCACCGCTCCAGCCCCTAGATTTACTAATTTTAGCTACTGTCTAATATTCCATTCTATGAATATACCACAGTTTATTAAATTTGTTTCTCTACTTAGAAATAGGTTATTCCTGCTTTTCTGCTATTACAGACAGCGATATACTGAGCATTTCAGTTGCATCTCCTTGTGTTCATGCGGGACAATTTTTCTGGGTTAGGCACCTAGAATCAAAATTGCTGGGTCATGGGTTATGTGTGTCTGTAACTTCACCATATAATACCAGCTTGTATTGACTCTACCTTTTATTCTCCTAATGGAAGTGACTAATTTCTGTTTTCATTAGATCTCCCTTCATCCCCTGCCCTGGTATTATCAGAGTTATTAATTTTTGATAATCGAAAGCACATGTGAGGCATTGTTTTGAATTGCTTGTTATTAACAAACGTGAACATCTTTTTATGTCTGGTGGCCATTCAGGCTTCGCTTAATGTGGATTATGTGTTCATACCCTTCACAGGTATGTTTTTAAAAGTGTTACTCGATGCTGTTCTTTGTCTTCCCCCCGTATGTGGACTTTCCTTCACTTTGTTAATGGTGAACTTTGCTGCAGAGGAATTTCCATCTCTGAAGTAATAAAATGGATGAATGTTCCTTTTTACGATTTCGTGTGCTTATGCTTTTATGCAGGATTGTAACTTTTTTTATAAATTACTTTTGGCTGATATCATAAGTTCTTTTCATTGTTTTAAAATTTCCATTTTGCTTTATGCTAAATGCATAAATTTATTTACTTGAATGTATTTACTTGAATTTTACTTTTGTACTTGGGTTTTTAAAATTTATTGACATAATTGTTCATTAGTATTCCCTTAAACATTTAAGAGAATAAACATTTAAAATATAAACATTACTTCTGCTTATATTTATGCCTTCTCTTTTCCGATTAATTTTTCCAAATTTTTGTGTTTTATAAGTTTTTCCTTTACAAAAACTTTTGTTTTTAATTCTATTTTTTCTAAATTCTTGGATTGGACTCTTCTTTCATCAGTTTTCACTGTCTTTACTTCTGATATAAACAGTGAAGGCTACAAAGTTCTTCTAGTATTGCTTTAGCTGCTTTCCATAAGTTTTGATATATAATGTTTTCATTATTATTTAGTTTGAAATTTTTATAATTTCTATCATGATTTCTCTTTTGTTCATATATTATTTAATGTTCTTTAAAATTTCAAATCATGTGATTTTTTAATATTTTAGTTATTTTTGTTACGTGGCTTTTTTATTGCATTGCTCTTTCTTTGTAATTAAATATGGCAAATTTTTATAAATATTTCAATAATTGTGGAGTTTTTTTGGAGTGCAGCCTTCTGTACATGTTCATTAGATCAAACTTGTGAATCATACTGTTAAACTCTTATGTGTTCCTTCTACTTTAGAGTTTCATTAATTAGATACTATTTCTCATTTCATGTATACATTTAATTGACATAATAATTGTACATATTTAAGGAGTGCAGTTCTTTCTTTCATCTTGCCTGTTTTGTATTTTCCCTGCTTTCTGTTTGTTTCTTTCTCTGTGTACTTTTTTTCCTTCTCTTTTGCTAACTGTAAGACTGGCTGAAGTTTAGTATGTAGTTGTTCCCTCTCTTACGTTCTATTTGTGTTCTTATAATAAGCACTATTGAGTATCCTCTTTCTGAAATGTACATTGTGACTCCCTCCAGGTTTTAGTTTCCCCTTGTACTTGTGACTTCCAGATGAGTCATTATTATTAATGCAATTAATGATTATTTAGGTTTATACACTATTTATTTATTTTTAACCAATTGATTTTCTCACTATTTTTTTTCTCCTATTCCATCTTTCTTGGCTCATTATGATTTGTCCTGAATCGTATTTTCTTTTTTTTTTAAGAGAAAGGGAGACAGAGAGAAAGAAAGAAAGAGAGAGAGGGATGACTTTATTTTTTCAACCTTTTTTTTTTGTTTGTTTCTCTGATACTCAGCTGTGTATGTGGTGCTGGGGTTCAAACCTGGGTACTTGTGCATGCCAGGCAAGCACTCTACTGCTGAGCCACCTCTCCAGACCCTTGAATTATATTCTTTGGTGTTATTTTAGTAGTTTCTGTGAGTAGTGAATTTTCTTTGCCTTTGGTCTGTCTGAAAATGTCTATTTTACACTCAGTTTTCCATAACATCTACATATACTTTTCTCAATATATTGACATTATTACTCAGTTTTTAAAGCTTTAATTATTGTTGAGGATCCTGCTATCATTTATTGTTGCTCCTCTATAGTAATCTGCATTTCAAACTCCCTTGTAGTAACTTTGCATTGGTTTTGGTATTAGCTTATTTATTGAAGTTTTCCTCACACTAGCCTTATTTCTTTTTAAAAATTTTTCCACATTTTTTATTGGTGCATTACAGTTGTACATAATGATGGGAATTGTTACATATTCATACATGCACTCAATAGAGCAGTATAATTTGGTCAATTTCCCACCCAAGCACTCCCCCTCCCTTCTCCCATCCCATGGTTCCTTTCTTCTGCTTATAGGTGCAGAATATACTGTCCCCCATACCCTGCTATTCTTCCCTCCTGTCCTCCCTTCTCTCTCCCCTTTCTTCTACTAGATTTTCCCTCATTCATCTATTAATTTGAATTTGATTGATTCTTCATGTAATCTTGTCCTTCCCTTTCCCTTTCTTTTATTTTACTCTAGCTTCCACAAATGAGAGAAAACATGATTTTTGAGTTTCTGAGTTTGACACTAGCCATATCCCTAAATCATTAAGTTCTATTTGGTTCTTTTAAAATCTGTTATTAGAGAAAAAAATAAAATTTGTCATTAGAAAAAGAGTATCTTCTTTCTTTTGATTGTGGGTCCTTCTTCTACATCTTTAATTATTAAATAAATGCTTTATAGTTTCAGATTGTTCTATAGGTTATTAGTACAATTAATAATTATTTATATTTATGCACATTATTTGCCATATGTTACTACACATTATCAAATTAAGTCTTATTCTCTTTCCTGAGTATTTCCTTGTAATGTTTTTGAATTTGGGGCTGTGGGCTCATTTTCAGAAGGCTTTATCTGAGAGAATTTAGAGTTTTGCATTGGTCTCTACAATTTGGAAGTTCCAGACTGAATTCATATTTGATCATTTAAGCCAAGCCTATTCCTCATTCTCTATCCCAAACCTAAATCCCAGAAGATAGCTTTTATTTTAATGACCCAAATTGATTAGTTATCAAAGTGTTCTCTTTTCCTTCCTGGGAGATCAAAAAATATTTTCAAGATAACATTGGCCGTCCAGGATCCTTTTCTTCAGGGTGCTCTCAACACTGATGCCAAAATGATCTTTCTCAAAGGAGATTCTGATTATATTCATCCCTTTGGCTTCTCATGAAACTGTACAAAGAACTCCAGTCACTTGGAAAGATCTAATTCCTGCTTTGTTTTCTGATCTCAATTCACTTTCATAGATACTTCATGCTTAAGCTGAAAAACTTGTAATTCTGGAATAAATCATGAGCTGTCTTGTTTTGTCTTTGCATTCACTGCTTCTTCATTAGGTGGCCTCCTGGTAAACCTTTACCTTGACTCAAGACTCAGTTTTAGAGGAATGTTTTCACGCTCAGGTTCAACGTCACCTTGGTTTTGTTATTGCTATCAATTGTTTTCGTTTTAAAGAATCATCAGCAATTATGAAGTGTTATCAGTTTGCAATCCTTGACTCTTCATATTTCCACACCTGAAACCACATTAAACTTGATAGCATCTCTAGGATAGTAAATGTCTTTGAAGAACTGAATTTATGCATCATCATTTCAAAATCTCACGTGTTGCAAAGTCATCTCTGTTGAAGGATTTATTAGCTAAGTGCAACATTGTAGATTTTGTTGACAAATTGCCCTTTGGGAGGTGAAAACTAATGGAAGTGCATCTGATCACTGCCTTTTCAGTAAAATAATGAGATGGATTCTCATTTGCCTTTGATATAATTGGCTGAATAGCTTCTCTCTTGCCTTGGCTTCAATTTTTACAGTGAAAATGTTGGATGAGATAACCTCCAAGTTTCTTTTCACCTTCAAAACTCTCCTAGAGATTCAAAGGAATGTCTTAGATTTCTAGAGGTGTTGTGTTATAACCCACTCTTCCAAGTTGCTGTCACTTCTTTCGGGTTGGTGAGTCCAAGCTAACAAAATGTTCATAATTCACAGAAAATGTGTTATGTTTAAGATAAATTTGCATTTAAAATATTTTATTAATTACAAAGTGGTGAGTTGATATCAACATTAATCAGAAAGTTCTGGTTATTATCAAATTTGGAAAGGCAAAGAGAGAAGTTTTAAGTCTTGTTTTTATTTCAAAGAATAACAATAAAGATCAGAAATGCAGTGCTTCAGGAATGTGAACTAGAACCCCCATTAGTGGGTAAAACCCTCCCTGGGTAATATCAAATGCTAATGTTATCAGTCTCAGGCGATGCTTGCTTTACTACAAATGTATCTGAGCCAGCAACTAAAAAGATCAATAACTTTTGATATACTTGCCAGTTTTCTAGTGTTGGTGAGTAACTTCTTTTAAGTATTAGTGTGCCTACAAAGAAATGAAAAATGTCATAATGTTATATGATGCATTCATCTATTAGTAGTATTTAATTATCTTTCCATTACTAGTAGAGATGTCCCTTGAAACTTTAATGAACTTGTCCTAAATTTACTGTGTAAAAATATTTGCTCTAAATTTCCTTTGAGCCATTTAAGTTAATAGCTTTTTGCATTTCAGATCTTGAATGAAAAACTAGAATATTTATGATGTTCGAGTCATTAGAGGTGGACAGAAGTATCTTTTTAAATGGAGAAGGCTATTGGAAAGAAATAAATATTTCTGCCGAAATTTATGAAAATGCACAGCTAAAGAGTTGTGATATTTTATATTTTTCTCCCTGATTCTATTATCTTTGTCTCTTCCTTATTTTTGTTTATGTATGTCAATTGATTCTTCCAAGTTTCTTCTTTGCCTCCCTCCTTCAACTCTTTTTGTCTTCCTTTCTCTCTTCTTTCTTCCCATTTCTCTTTCTTCTTCATTTCTCTTTTTCTTTCTCCTTTTTTTTCCTGTTACTAGCCTCTGTATATACGCAAACTCACTGGAAACTGCAAGAATGGAATTTATACGCAAAGCAAAATATTCAACTAAGTGATAAAACAAGTCACTTTTGTATATCAGGCAGAAATATAATAGAATGATAGATTCTTTTATATGCCTACCATCTGTAGATTGTGCTTCTGTTTTTTTGTTAGATTATAAAGTTATTGGTGATTTTTCATTCCATACGTTTATTTGAACATAAATTGGTCTGCAGGATTACGTTCTATATGTTAAGTTGTAGTTTCAGCTGCTAGTCAAGTATACCATGAATTAATAATCATCTGATATTGACTTCAGTTGAGGTGAATACCAAGATTTATTGACCCAAGTGGAAAATATGGACCGAAGTGAAACCTCTGTCAATATTTATTTACCTTTACAGGGACAATTAATCTTGATACTCATTGAAACAAGAAGTCAATATATGTATTGTTATGTACTTTGGGAGTCTTCCATTAGAAATATTGGCAAGTTGCTGGTTCATGGCCATAGATTTAAAAGGCTTATCAATTTAAATGTTTTGGGTAGCAAAAGCTAAAACATGTAAAATATTATAGTGTTACTCACGAGAAATAAAAGAAAATTCAAGGTTTTGTCAGAGGAGGTTAATGTGAATTCCTTGTTTCAGTTCAACGGATTCTTTTTTAGGAATGTGAACTGCCAAGGAGCTGGCCAGGACTGGGTTCTCCAGGATGACTTCATCTCTTTAGGAGCCTGGTTAAGCTTTCCTAGGAGAGAGTTTGTGCATGCTTCTCACTGGGGTGCATGATGCTGGTGGATGAAACCCCCAGTGCATCTTGGTTTCTTCATGAGAACTTGGTAACTTGCCCACGTATCCTGGAGAAGCAGAAGCTGTTGGACCCCTTATTTCTTAGCATTTTTAAAAAAGATTATTTTTTAATAAAATGGTGGAGATCAGAGAAGCTTTCACTTCACACTGACTGGAAATGTAATGGAGCACATGACACGTATGCATGAAGTGTTAAGGTTGACTGTCCTGGGTGGGAGAGAGGTGGCGGGTTCCCCGTAGTCTATAAATTCCTAATTCAGAATATGGTTAAGACTTGTACAGTAAACTTCTCTCCCCACCCTCAAAACAATAACAGAAAGAATAAACAAACAAAAATCAATAGCACCTAATAGGAATCACAAATGAGGCAGATCTTTGAGATAGTGGTTGACTTACACTTAGTTAAGAATGAAATCTGCTTTCTCCATACAGTGTAGATGAAAAGTTCAAAGCTCATTACATGGCATTCATTGCAGTAATGAATGTTCTCTTTACTCAATAGAAACATAAATGCAATGTCCAGAAAGTTAGGAAAGATATTGAAGAGACTGGTACATAGGCATGCATACTTATTTTACCATGAAACATACTTATCTTCAAATTTTGGGTATAGAAAGCTATATTCTAGATGTGAAAAATTTTCAGATTTTTTTATATTTTATCTTATTTTTTTAAAGAGAGAGAATCCGTTTTATTTAGTTTTTCATGTGGCTTTCATTGCTTCAACACTTTGTTGTGTATGTGGTGCTGGGGTTGGAACCCGCGAGTGCCATAACTGCTAGCTGCTGCTCTAGCCCTTCAGGTTTCTTTTTGAAGGCCAATCTCAACATTGTCTCAGAATTGCTATAATACCCATCATGACAGCGTGCCAAGATATACAGCTGAAATCAGGAACCGGCCAATATCCATGAACAGTCAACCCATTAGTAGATTTGCATTCAGTTTTAAGGTCTCAACTTGTATTTTTTTTTTAAATGGAATGTTCTATCATCCTGGGGTAAGGATTTGCTTCTTTTGTGGTGGAGTATTTATTTTCATAAAGTTTAATTCCCTTTACCAGTTAGTTATACAGAGGTACATATACTCCTTTTATTGTTGTCGTTGTTAATTCATGAAGTATGGAAAAGTCTTTTAAGAATTTATGCCACATGCTGCTAATGAGGATATCAAAAATGAAATATAAGAAAAGAAACAACAAGAACACTGGATAGCAACTCCTCCCTCGTGAAATCAGAAAGGCCAAGACAGATGAGTCCCTTAATGGTTTAGCCTTTGACATCCTGCAGGACAGTGGCTGTAAAGAACACAGATGAACACACTTGCCCCTGAATCTTCCAGGGAGCAGCCTCCCAGAAAGCAGGAGCAGGCTTTCTGGAGATGTCTCAGAAAAAGCCTATCTTCCTTTACCTCTCTCTCTCTCTTTCTGTCTCTCTCAGCAGTCTTTCTTTTTAAAGAAAGAAGGACAGTGAGAGACAGAGAAAGAGAGAAACAGTTTTATTTAGTTTTTCATGTGGCTTTTGTTGCTCCCACACTTTGTTATGTATGTGATGCTGGGGTTTGAACCTGCATCCTCGCACATGCCAGGCAAGCACTATAATTGCTGAGCCACTGCTCCAGCCCTCTTTGCCCCCACTTTTTTTTTTTGAAGAACAATGATCTACGCCTTTGATGCATAGGTAGCCCTGTCAGCTACCACCACTCCCCTGTACTGAGGCTGGTGGAAAACAAAACGGTGATGTTTATAGAATACCACTTACTCATATAAAGCATGAGAGGTAGGTGACTGGAGAGAGAGAGAGGGAGAAAGAGAGAGAGAGAAGAAAGTAGAAAGTGGGTGGAGAGGACCAGAGCAGCAGGGTGAAGATGTGTGTGTGTCTTGGGGGTGGGGATGAGCTGTGGTGGGACCAGAGGAAGAGAAGTGTGGGGACAGATTGCAGTGGGCCAGCTAGCCACCAGTAACTAGCCTCTGCAAGGCATAAGATCTTCCTTGCTTCCAAGGGGCATTCCAACAGTGTTAACAAATTCAGATTGTCTTGTTGAAAGCAAGTTAGTAGGTAGCGCTCAATAGTTTGGGGTGTAAGTTAGGATGGAGGTATTCATGGGAAAGTGTAAGGACAAAGAAATCCTTTCAATTAAGATAAAAAGGGGTGGGGGTACTTGCCTTCCTGAAAAAAAAATCACGATTGGATTTGAATTGAATTCTTTGTATTTCGGTGTTTGTCCTTGAAACCTACGTAAAACAGTCACGGTACTTTTTCTAACCAATACTTTAAAGTGATAACCCCGTTTTTTATGGGAGGGTGGATTGACATGGAAAAAAGCCCATTGTCTTTATGTGGAAAGTACTTAGACTTTGGAGTCAGATGGTCTAGGATGCAGGTCTCTTGGTAGTTTCTGACATTGGATAATCAGCTTATTCCCTGTTATCTCAGTTAAAAAATGAAGTATTGGCTGGAGCTGTGGCTCAGTGGTTGGAGCACTTGCTGGTCATGGGGGAGGACCTGGGTTTGAGCCCCAGCACCACATATACAACTAAGTGTCAGAGAAACAAAGGCCAGGTGGAAAAATGAATAAAGTTGATTCTCTTTTTCTCTATCATTCTTCCTCCATCTCTTAAAAAAAAACAGTGATGTATTTATCTTAACATTCATGTAAGGATTAAAAAAGAGAATGATGTGGGGGTGATTCTGGATTAGGATTGAGGCATATCATATTGTTACTACATATGCATTTCTGATTGTGCAACACCACAACTCCTTATTTAAAAAATCTCTTTAAAAAGTCTAACATAGT